>JBBPBX010002304.1:21724-92034 GCA_038048925.1 Garcialebias charrua | reverse complement strand
ACCCTGTCAATGCCGAAAAAGCCTCCTCAATATTTGGTAACGCATAGGCATCTTTGATTGTCTGATTGTTTAACTTACGATAGTCGACACAGAGCCGGATTTCACCATTTTTCTTTTTTACTACCACAATAGGGGATGCAAATGGACTTTCTGACTCACGGATTACGTTGGCATCACACAGTTCTTTTAAGTGCAATCTGACAGCCTCATAATCTGATGGGTGTATTGGCCTAGGTCTTTGTTTAAAAGGAGTAGGATCAGAGAGGCGTATCTTATGTTTTACAGCGGTTGTGTGGCCATAGTCTAAATCATGACTAACAAACACATCGGACATCGAACTTAACTTTTTTGTTACTCTCTCTCTCCATTCTTCAGAAAGAGATGTATCTGTGAGGTCAATTTTGAGCTGGCTAGGTTTAACTGGTAAGTCAATGTTTTGACATAAAGCAATATTTTGTGTAAGCTCGGACTGAGATCTTAACTCTTGGTTTTTTCTCACTGTTGACTGAGGAGCTGAAACTGTTAGAGGCTTATAGAGTTCAGCAACAGTTAGAGCAGCAGGTACTATGATGTCATGTGCTCTTTCATTCTTCACTAAAATAGGGATTTTGAAAGATGTTGTCGATGGGGCTGTCATAACATAGTTGCAGAACACTAATCCACCAGGTAAGATAGAGTCTGCCTGTTCAACTAATAGAGAAGTGCCTGGGGAAACTGTAATGTTTCTGGCATAACCCATTAAAACAGCCTTTTCCCCTGCGGGTATTTTCTGACTCGTTTTTCTTAGCAATTTTATCTTTCCTACCCTACCACTCGCTCGATCTTCTTTGTGTATGCCATACAGTGTCCTGATCAGTGGCACATTTTTACAGTGCACTTGTTGATTGTGAACACTGGTTCTTTTAGAAGTTGTATAAATGTCGTAAAGAACATCTAACACATTTGTTCCAACCAGCACCGGAACTTCTCTATTTGATCTACAATCTGGTACAATTAAAGCTAAAGTAAGGACTTCCTCAGGTCTCCCTGCAATCTCTTCTGGAAAGAAAAGATTTACCTCAATGTACCCCAGATAAGGAACTATCTGACCACCTGCACCCTGAATGTCTAAAAGGTCACCTAGTGACTGGATCGGTCGTGAATGCAAGTGGAGCTTGTGAAATGTTTCAGAAACAGTCGTCACCTGGGAGCCTGAGTCAAGAAGACAAATGCTTTGAACTCCATCAATAAACATCTTGGCAGTGTTTTTCGATCCTACCAAGGCATCCAGAAGTGCTTCATCTGATGTACATGTAGGGGACTGTCTCATATTGTTGATGGTTGTCGATTTTTGATCGTGTTTTAAGCCTTGCGCCGTTGATTGTGGAGCCTGCACTGGTCGGGTATCAGTATGCCCCTCTACTGAAACCCGGTCCAGTTTAAAGCCGTTCCGTACCTTGCTTCCCACTGCTGACGTTTTTCCTTTAGTTCCTTGTACTTTTTATCGACCAATTCTTTGTTTGGAGGATTCTCACACTGTCTTGCAATATGGCCAGTTTCTCCACATTTAAAACAGAACCAAGCTTTTGGAGGAGGTTGGCGTGCTGGCTGTTGCACATGTACTTCTGCTGCTGCCATAGGGGGCAAGTCGACAAATCCAGTTGTTTCCTGTTGTCTCCTCTCCCTCCTCTGAGACCTTTTTTCTGTAAGTTGTATCTGAAGCTCAGCGACTTGTTTTCTTAAGCTTTCTGTCTCTGTGATGTACTTCTGTACAATGTCATGGTCATGTTCTACTGAGGGTTCTAAGACAGTCTGAAAATGCAACAAAGGTTTTACTTTTGAGCCTCCAAAGTGACGCTGCATTCGGTCCATCTTTACTGATCTCCGCTCTTCTTCCGTTCTCAACTGGAGAAGAAGTTCAGAGAAATCTGGCAGGGACTCACTGTTGAATCTTTGCTGAAGAGTTAGAAGCAGGGTCTGATCCCAGCACCCACGAATGAACTGCTTGTACAGCTGTTTGTTTGCATTAACTTCACTCACACCACCTCGCCTGATTGCAGTACTAAGTACTGACTGCAGTCTTTGTAGATATTCAGAAGCCCTCTCTCCTGCATCCTGGTGAGTGCTCAAAAACTTGGCAAATATTTCTTCACCATCATCTACAAGTCCGTATGCTGACTGAAGGAGACGGACATATTCTTGTGGATATGAATGAGAGCCAAGCTGTTTCACAATATCTAATGCAGGGGATAGCAAACTTTCCAGAATCATCCTTCTTTGCATATCAATGGAGAATCCATCTTGAAACATCAGTTCAACATGAAGGATCCAAGTCTCAAAATCCACTTCTCCAGGGGGTTTAGGCACTCGTCCAGAAAAGGAACGAAGTCTCTTTGGAGTTAAATTTGATGAAGCAGCTTCATTTTTTATTACATGCTCAACAATTATGCGTTGCACATCTGGGGGATTCAACATATCATCACTCAGTGGAGGTGTGTTAGTTGACAAAGCTCGTCTCTTACTTTTTGCTCTTTGTTCTGGTTGTTTGGAGTGAGATGGATTAATGGCACGAGTTGTATGAATTTGTCTTTGATGTCCCTTTGATGTGAGGGCAGTGTCAGCGTTATCAGATTCAGTCTCTCCACCATCAGAACTGCTCGACTCACAACCATCTTGTTCTGAGGCTGTTTTCTGAGCTTTAATTTCTGCTGAAGACTGAGAAAACACAGGTGAAAGTAAAACTCTCTTTATATCATCAACACACCACCTTGCAGTTGGATATTTGGCTGTAGCTATTTCACATGGAAAATTTGGCTTAAGATGCTCAACTGCTTCTTCATCATCCAACTCAATGATGGCTTCGCTTAACCTTAACCTGACTATCTTCACCACTGCGCCATAAGTTTTAAGTGCTTCAGTTATGTTTGCATCAGTGGCATCTTCATTTAGGCCAAAAGCTAAAATTGATTTCTTTACATTCACCCCATACTTTTGCTCAATGTCAGCAACATTAATCTTATTTACTTCCATTCTGTCTGGTATCAGTGTTTTTATTTTAATTTTATTTTAGTTGCTGATGTTGCGCTTACTTAACTTATAATCCTCCTGGCTAGGCTCGCCACTAAATGATTCCATGTAACCACTACTTAATTTAATTAGTAATAAACCTCAGCAGTAAAGTTACTTTGGTTCTAGGATCACACAGGAGGATAATAAGCAAGTAAGTTTTAACAACTCAAATTTATTTTTCTTTCCCCACAAAAAAAATAATTTAAATAAAACTTATTACCTTAATACAGATTAATTAAAGAACTTAAATTGTCCACCCTAAACAAATAAAAAATAAACAGAAAAAACAATAAGGGTAGGTTTCTTGTTAAAAGTTCATTAAAAGAACTACTTCTCTTTAAAAAAAATACAAATTCCAATTAGCCCTTCAATATACAATTCAGTCAGTTCAGTCAATGTGCACAAAGATTGTCAGTTAAAGAAAATATGTTCATGAACATATAGCTTGTGAGTTTGAAAGATTGGGGGCCCCCTTTTCTTTTTTTTCCTTGTTCAATAAGCTTATCTGTTGTCCAAGCGGCTCCAGCAGTGCAGTCCCTCCTCTTTCCAGACTTCAGTCCGAGTAACAAAGATGGCGGCGGGACCCTCCTACTTCTGGACTTCACTGGCTCGTTCAGATATCAGCCGTTAAAAAAACCAACCTGCATGCACAGTGGTAACCGTTCATGCGCGTGCACAGAAATCAGCGACATCTTTCAATCACTTCTCATTGAAAAAAACAAATTAGCGTTTAAAATAAACAACAACAAAAAATACTTAGTAATAAAGAACTTACTTAACATTACTTCACTATAAAACAATCTCATTTCACAGAACTGTTAATTACAGAGTGACACAATATACTCCGGTCGTTTTTTTTTTCTTTCTGTTCAGAAAAACGGAGCAACGTTTGGCATTCTGCCCAAGAACACAGCTGAAAATAAAGCAACAGACTCACCGGAGAAATCCCGGAACGAAATGTACATTATCCAGTTTGAAATGAACAGATTTCTCTCGTAGAACAGCAGCACTTATGAGTTGTGTGACTTCTCTACTTCTGCTGGAACGTGCTTAATCTACAGACTCTGTCATTTCTCTGTCTTCTCTAATTCTGCTGAGACGTTAAGTACGTCTTCTTCTTCTTCCCTTTTTTTAACACAGAGAAGAAATTTGGATCTAGGGCCCTCTACAGGACATTCTAAGAACTACAAGATAATACATTAAACATACAGACAAATCAACACAGTTTATGGGGGTTACACATACAAGATCATTTATTTAAAAATTACACATTAAACTGTAAGGTAAAATGCATAAAATTCCTTTCAAAGGTGCAACATCTCTGTTTTTTAAAATCTTTTTAACAAAGGTTTCCTAGATTTTGCACCCAAAATGAGATACACTTCATTTAGCTTCATGAGTTACATAATTTTTTTTACTGTCTTTTACCCATGAATTACCACAAATTTCCACCAGTTACTTTTAATGTAATCACTACTACTACTAATAATAATAATAATACTTTATTTATAGAGCCCTTTAAAACAACCACAGCTGCAACAAAGTGCTGTACATAAAATCAAGAACATTTAAACACATAAAAATAAAACAGTTGTTAAAACATTAAGATCAATAAAAACAATAAAAACAGTGCAGAACAAAATCAGTCTGTGCTAAAAGCCAGTGAGTAAAAATGTGTTTTTAGAAGAGTTTTAAAACTGGACAGTGAAGGAGCTTGTCTGACGGGAAGAGGGAGATCGTTCCACAGTTTTGGAGCAGCAACAGAAAAAGCTCTGTCTCCTCTGAGCCTCCGTTTGGACCTCGGCACCTCCAGAAGCAGCTGATCAGCTGATCTGAGGCACCGAGCAGGAGAGTATGGGTGAAGCAGCTCAGAGAGGTAGGATGGAGCAAGACCATTTAAACTCTTAAAAACAAATAAAAGAATCTTAAAATGAACTCTAAAATGAACAGGCAGCCAGTGGAGTGAAGCCAGAGTGGGGGTGATGTGCTCCCTCTTATGAACTCCAGTTAGAAGTCGAGCAGCAGCGTTCTGGACCAACTGGAGACGTCTGAGGGAGGACTGGCTGACTCCAAGGTAAAGAGCGTTACAGTAATCCAGCCGAGAGGTGATGAAGGCATGGATTACTGTTTCCAGCTGCTGCTGTGTAAGGATGGGCTTTACCTTAGCCAGCTGTCTGAGGTGATAAAAACTGGTCTTGACCACCGCTCCAATCTGGGAATCTAATTTAAAATCACTGTCCATTTTAAAACCCAAGTTAGAAACTGTTACTAAATGATTTTAGTGATGAAGTGTGCTTTACACAGATTTTTCTACTTAATTACATAAATAAATTGTAAACTGCAACATAAATTATTTGTAAATAACTGAAAATGTGCAAAGACAACGTTCTCCCTTTCCACTGTCATTCCAATTTTGTGAATTGCTCATGAAGCAGCTAGCAACAGGAGTGAGCTAACTTACCAAGGGATGGGGTGATTTACCATGTTAACTTGCTCCTTCTACTACGCTTATCCAAACTCTGAACAAGGGTTTTACAAAGTTAGCATCATAAACTGACTCACATCAAGTTTTAGGCACAGTAAAATACATTTTGTAAAAACCATTTATCTCTTTCTTGCTTCAGCACGTGTGTAAACAAGTGATTTCCGATGTCAAGCTATTTTTTTCATGCATCACACTTCCTGTCAAATCAAACAGACTTCCGGTTTTCAAAATAAAACCAATAACGCAACAGTAAAACAAAAAAATTATATCTTAACCATTAGCAGATGGGTTACAGTAGTTTTGTTAACTTTGTTATAAACAGGCCGAAACTAAAATTAGTCAGCCTGAACTGAACTGCAGGTTGCTGTTGAATTTTTATGAATCAGGGTCCTGCATCATAAATATTTTCACATGAATTTTGTTTATATACCAAAAATTTATATCACCCACCCTGCCAAACCACCACTGAATAGCTCTGATAATTAAAACACTTGCAATAATAATCCAGTGTTTCCCTTACCATACGAAATATGAAATGTTTGCTCACTAAATCGTTATTATTTGAACGCCTGCAGCCAATAGGTAACCAGGTTGCATTTCCTGTGTTCCATGACTCTTGATGACATCATGCATCATGGAACACAGGATGCTTGATGTCATGGTGTATCATGGAACACAAGATGATGCTTGATGACATCATGCATCATGAGTGATGTTCATGGAACACAAGATGATGCTTGATGACATCATGCATCATGATTGATGTTCATGGAACACAAGATGATGCTTGATGACATCATCACTTTAGTTTTGATGATGCCTTTGATGTTGCCTTTGATGTATCACTCGGAAAAGTTTATATATATGAGACATTAGTTTTTGGTGGAACATAGTTTTGGAAGACGCAGTTAAGTTCACATGTTCTTTGAACATTCTGGTGTTTGAAAATGGCCAAATACATTGAAAGATTAACTTCAATCTTTAATAAAAATTCAGCCTTTCAAGCACAAGTCGGTGCCCCTATTACAATTAAGTCAAACATATACAATGTTGTGGAAATTTTAGTACAAGATCACTTTGGAGAAGTCGTCACTTGCAGAAAAGAGAAAACTGAAAAAATGCTTGTTTTGAAATGCATAAAGAAAAAAATCTTTTACCGTACAGAAGAACGAGAGCTCAATGCTTTACATCGTCTCAGAAGTCTAAATGCTGACAGAAATCATATTGTTAAGTTTATTGACAACTTCATATTTAAGGATCGTGTCTGTTTAGCTTTTGAAAAACTTGATTTCAACCTCCAGGACTTCATGAAAAAACGAAATTGTACACCTCTTAAGCTAAGCGAAATCAGAGGAATTGCCCACCAGATGCTTGTAGCTCTGAGAGCACTGAAATATGCTGGAATTACACATGCAAATGTACGGCCTGAGAATATTTTATTTGTGAATCATCTCTCTCAGCCGTTCAGAGTGAAGCTGGCAGGTTTTGGGACCGCTGTTGAGACAGTCAAATTATCGGAAGTCACTCTCCCTGTGTTTTGGGGCTATAGCGCACCAGAAATCTTCTGGGATTATTCGCTGGATGAAAGCATTGATACGTGGAGTCTTGGCTGTTTGCTGGCTTATCTATTTCTTGGTCAAAGTTTGTATCCAACGGACTGCGAGTACAATTATTTGAAGTTTGTTGTTAAACTACATGGCAAACCAGCTGATTCTTTCCTTGAGAAACGATCGCAAACTCGGCGCTATTTCACTCAAGATAAAGTGGAAGATAATACATGGAGATTTAAAACAACCCAAGAATATTACAAAGCAACTGGAAAGAGAATTAAAACCAGAGAGTGGACTTATGATCATTTAGAGTCGCTAGATGATTTAAGAAAAACACGTGCAGACTTAGATTCATCTGAATTAGAGGATTTGGAAGCATTTATATATTTCCTTAAAAACCTGTTAAAATTAAATCCACAAGACAGGGACTTGCCAGACTATGCACTCAATCATTGGTTCATTACAATGGAACACCTTCAGAAGAGCAATCTTTTCCCATATAGAATTTTAGCTTATAGATTATTGCTTAGGTGTGGAGTTGAGAGCACAGATGATCGAGAATACTTACCGGTAGCTAATTCAGATGCCACTGATGATACAGATAAGAAATCGAATGACCAATACTTTAGTCTAAAAGACTCAGAAAATGCCATAAATTTGTCTGAAATTGTTTCTGCGAAAGATTTTACCATCCGTCATAAATCTACTGACTACCACCTTATCCAAAAACTTGGAGAAGGGGTCTTTGGTAATGTTTTTAGATGCAGAAAAGGTTTTACAAACGAGTTTGTAGCAATGAAAGTAATAAATAAATCTCACAAATGGTCAGCTAATCAAGAAGCCAGGATACTAGAAAAACTCAGAGAGCTCGATACAGACAAAAACAACTTGATCAGGTACTTTGACATTTTTCCATACAAAGGCAACACTTGCTTTGTGTTTGAGTTGTTAGAAGTGAGTTTGTTTGACTGGATACAAAAAATATTTCCTAAATCTCTAAGTATTTCAGAAATCCGACCGATTGCTGAACAGATGCTCATTGCTCTCAACGCACTAAAACGATTAGGCATTACCCATACAGACATCAAACCGGATAATATAATGATTGTCAATCGTGAAAAAATGCTGTTCAGAGTGAAATTAATTGACTTTGGCCTTGCAGGCTCGACCTCAGAATTATCAAAGCGATCTTGTTTGCAAGCGCCTGGTTATAGAGCGCCCGAGGTTTATCTAGGCTTTCCTATGGACGAAAGTATTGACATTTGGGGTCTTGGAAGTACATTAGTTTTTCTGTTCCTTTCGCAGCACATGTATCCAGCAAGTTCAGAGTTTGAAACCTTGGAATTTATGATAAAGCTTCTTGGTATGCCTGACAAAAAATTACTGGATACTGGCAGGCGTGTTGGCATTTATTTTCTACGGGACCAGAGCAGCCCAGATCCTGTTTGGAGACTGAAAACAGCAGAACAATATTTTAAAACAACAGGATGCATTACAATCAAAAACTATAGTTACGAATGGTTTCAGTCTCTGAATGATTTGAAGAAAATGGCACCAAAAACTAAGGATCCCAATAATTCTAAAGATTTAGAATGCTTTATAGATTTTATTAGGAAAACACAAAATATCAATTCAGCTGACAGGATTCTCCCAGCTGATGCACTTAATCATGATTTTATAACAATGGCCCACCTTGCTGGTGCCAAAAATAGCGTTTATGTGACCAAAGCACAACAAATCTTAAAAAAATGCCAACTCAGGAACCCACCCAAAAACTCTTTTAAGAAAGAGGGTATGCATCATAACACCGAGACTGTTACTCATGCATGTATTCCAACCTCCAGTACAATGGCCCGCATTTCTTATGCCAAAAACGTATCATCTGCCGTAAATGTTAGTCGATTATTGGTGAAATGCAAACACAAGATCTCACCCAGTCTTCTGGACTGCGAAAGCAAAAAGTCCACACATTTGGATCCCATTAAGATCCTAACTGCAGACAATTCTAAAGAACAAACATCTGAGATGGACATCCAACAGAAAGACCCACCAGAAATTCCTGAGAAAGTAAATTGTAACAGCAAGACTTTTGCTGAAACATGTGTTCCAGCGTTCAACACAACGGCCCACCTTTATGCCAATAACGGATCGTCTGTCACAAATGTTCGTACAATAATTGTAAAATGCAGACACAAGAGTCCAGACAGTTCTTTGGACTTCAAAAGCACATCTATTTCCAGTTCAAAAAACACCTTTGATCAAGAGAATAACAGTTCTAAAAGAAACAAAGGAAGTATTCGAGATGGATTTATGGGTTCGGGTGTGAAACCTACAACTGAAGAAAGTTTGGAATGTTTCACTCTCCATCTTCCAGACAAATTTAATAAAAACATTCAGTCAGGAAATCCTTTCAAAAATGACACCAGCTCCTTCGAAACCAATACCCCATGCAAAACAAACGTAGGATTTTCTTGTCAAAATGAAAATCCTTCACATTCTGTAGAAGTGAAATCAAAAAGGAAATATTTGAATAGGATTAGTAACTTCTTCTCAAGAATATTTAGACCCATCATAAGCTCTTTTAATAACGCTAGAGAGTCACAAAACAACAAAACAAACGATAAACCAGCTATAAAGATTGCATGGGGAAGTTGTTAGCAAACAATATATATATAATAAGGTTTAGGGTTCACACATCTGTCTTTCTGTATGGGGTTCGCATTTGCGGGTTTTCTCTATACAGTACTCTGGTTCCCCCACGTCCCGGGTCTCAAGTCAATATCCACATATGTGATTTGTCTGTAATAATAGCAAGTCAATTAAAACAACAGACAAAAACAATCACAACAAAAACTTGGCCATATGGTAGTGTGAGGGTTAGGAAGAAAAAAAAAGGATTACTATTCAAATATCTGCTTTTCTATGTAGAGTTTGCATGTTTTCCTTGTACGTAGGGGTTTCCTCCAGACACTCTGGTTCCCCTACCTCCCAGGTCTCAAGTCCATCCATTCTAAATCTGCATGTAGGCTATGTGACATACAAGTCATTTAAAACAACAACAAACAAAAACGACCACAACCAAAACTTGGCCATACGGTAGTGTGAGGGTTAGAAAAAAAAAAAAAGGATTACTATTCAAATATCTGCATTTCTATGTAGAGTTTGCATGTTTTCCTTGTATGTAGGGGTTTCCTCCAGACACTCTGGTTCCCCTACCTCCCAGGTCTCAAGTCCATCCATTCTAAATCTGCATGTAGGCTATGTGACATACTAGCAAGTCATTTAAAACAACAACAAACAAAAACGACCACAACCAAAACTTGGCCATACGGTAGTGTGAGGGTTAGAAAAAAAAAAAAAGGATTACTATTCAAATATCTGCATTTCTATGTAGAGTTTGCATGTTTTCCTTGTACGTAGGGGTTTCCTCCAGACACTCTGGTTCCCCTACCTCCCAGGTCTCAAGTCCATCCATTCTAAATCTGCATGTAGGCTATGTGACATACTAGCAAGTCATTTAAAACAACAACAAACAAAAACGACCACAACCAAAACTTGGCCATACGGTAGTGTGAGGGTTAGAAAAAAAAAAAAAAGGATTACTATTCAAATATCTGCATTTCTATGTAGAGTTTGCATGTTTTCCTTGTATGTAGGGGTTTCCTCCAGACACTCTGGTTCCCCTACCTCCCAGGTCTCAAGTCCATCCATTCTAAATCTGCATGTAGGCTAGTCATTTAAAACAACAACAAACAAAAACGACCACAACCAAAACTTGGCCATACGGTAGTGTGAGGGTTAGAAAAAAAAAAAGGATTACTATTCAAATATCTGCATTTCTATGTAGAGTTTGCATGTTTTCCTTGTACTGTAGGGGTTTCCTCCAGACACTCTGGTTCCCCTACCTCCCAGGTCTCAAGTCCATCCATTCTAAATCTGCATGTAGGCTAGTCATTTAAAACAACAACAAACAAAAACGACCACAACCAAAACTTGGCCATACGGTAGTGTGAGGGTTAGAAAAAAAAAAAAAGGATTACTATTCAAATATCTGCATTTCTATGTAGAGTTTGCATGTTTTCCTTGTACTGTAGGGGTTTCCTCCAGACACTCTGGTTCCCCTACCTCCCAGGTCTCAAGTCCATCCATTCTAAATCTGCATGTAGGCTATGTGACATACTAGCAAGTCATTTAAAACAACAACAAACAAAAACGACCACAACCAAAACTTGGCCATACGGTAGTGTGAGGGTTAGAAAAAAAAAAAGGATTACTATTCAAATATCTGCTTTTCTATGTAGAGTTTGCATGTTTTCCTTGTATGTAGGGGTTTCCTCCAGACACTCTGGTTCCCCTACCTCCCAGGTCTCAAGTCCATCCATTCTAAATCTGCATGTAGGCTATGTGACATACTAGCAAGTCATTTAAAACAACAAACAAAAACGACCACAACCAAAACTTGGCCATACGGTAGTGTGAGGGTTAGGAAAAAAAAGGATTACTATTCAAATATCTGCATTTCTATGTACAGTTTGCATGTTTTCCTCTTATGTAGGGGTTTCCTCCAGACACTCTGGTTCCCCTACCTCCCAGGTCTCAAGTACACCCATTCTAAATGTACAGTATATGTAGGCTATGTGACATAATAGCAAATAGGCATGTAACGGTACACGTGGGTGTACCAAAACGTTTCAGTACGGCACGTTCGGTCCACCTGCGTACCGTTTCAGTTATTTTTTCACTTATTAAGTTTTATTAACGGGAGAATATGTGCGCCGCGGAACTAAATTTCCTGGGCGCGTTTCAGCACGGCACTATTATCTTGCAGCACGCGTAGCATTAGCAGCGTAGCATGCATCTCGTTGTTTGGGAACGTTATGGCTTTCTTGTTAAAAGACGAGTGCACATCCAAAGCTGTGTGTCGACGTTGTTTCACAAGATTGGATCTGCAGCAGCAACACGTCTAACGTTAAAGCGAAACAAAACCCAAATTTAACTTTTTTTAGCTGATAAACTCCCCAGAATGTGTTTAAAATGTTTCAGAGCACTATTTCTGTGTTAATTTTCATGAAATTGTTCATATTAGTTAAAATCGGCAATATTTGGTCTAAAAACGAGTATCTGTAGTCCTATGGGTTGAAATGTGGTATTGCACCCTGATTTTCTCATTAGTTTACGTTTCGCACAGTTATTAATTTTCGCACGATGTCGTCACAGTCTCTGCTGCCTCAGTATAAAATTGGAGCCACTCCCCCGAGAAGGTCACTCCCAGGTCACTCCCCCTCCAGAGTTCAGGGGTTGGATTAGCGATTAGCAACATAGCATTAGCATAGAAGAGCCACGATGTTCCAAGAAAGCTCTTCAAACTGATGTTCACCCACACTTACACCATCAGGTTACAATCCGTTTGGAGGTGAGTACCATTTTACACCTTTCATTCCATAATTTATCTTTTGAGTACATGACGTGTTTCTTCATGTGCTGTGTTTGCGACCTGCAGCTTTGCTTCGGTGTGGCCCCACACAAGGTCGTGGCGTTTTTATCTGTTGCTGATCAACGTTAGTTGTGTTGTAGTTGTGTTTAAATGCTCAAAATCTAGTGTTTCTTATGAACACCGCAGAGTGTGTGAACTCTTATGAACTCAGATAAGGAAGACCGCGACATCAAAAAAACAATGGAGACTAGCTGGCGCTAATTTTAGCTGTTGTACTAGTTACGATGTTTTAGACACGGTGTACTTTTGCTGCAAATAATAATGTTGTGCATCAAAGGTATTTATAAAATAATGTGTACTTGTGAATGAGTATCATGGGCAGCAGTATTTATTTTGCACTGGGTCATCTGTTTAACAGATCAACAAAGTGAAAACAAGTACAGTATGCTTGTTTGTAAGGTGATTAAAATGTGTTGTTCTTTTTTTATTTCCATGAGGCGTTCCACATCCAATCTGAGCCGTGCTTCACAGACATCAAGCATCAAGGAGACATGTAGACATGTCACTTTGGAGGTGACATATATGAGAGCTGATTCACCAGGTACATGTATTCATGTTTTATTTATTACTTTTGTACCCTACCCTCTGTCTGCAGGTATTAATATTATTAATTATGTTTTTATTATTTTATTTATTACTTTTATTATGGCGGACATTTATATAAAAAAAGTTTAAAAAAGTTTATGCAACATTAATTCTTGTTTATTTGTTCATTGCTACCTGTCCCAACATTTTGGGGATTTGTTGACACTGTGAAATTTTGAATCAACATCTTTCTCCATTAAAATGTTACATTTACTCAGATTAAACTTTTGATCTTTTCTCTTTTCAGGACTGCAAATATCCAGGGTCGGGATGGAGTGAGAAGTCGACAGCTGCATCGTGTCCCAGATTTGTCCTCATGCATGATGCAAAAAATAAAGAAAGAAAGAAATTGATTACAAAAACTATTTGTTTATGATTCATTTTATTAACAGTAAGTTAATTCAAAACAACAAAAAGGTTCTGTGTCGTGTCACACGGGACACCACCTCCAGCTCCTCTGTATGGATGCAGTGGAAGAAAAAGCAGTCCCAACCACCTTCAAGATGCTGCACCTGCCAGCCAGAAACAAACACCAGGGTCTCAGCTGTACCAACATTGTCATGGATGCAGGTCTCAGGAGAAGCAGCAGCTCTGGCCGAGACTCTGCATCATCATGGGATCGTCTTGGTTAAAGGACATGACCCACCATGTAATCCTGGCTGCAATTACTCTGCGTGGCTGCTGCATGGGTGCTTGAGTCATCACAGTTCTCTGAAAAAAACATTTGAAAGGATACAGTATTGTTAAATTCATTGCAATTTGTTTGGTTTGCATTAAAAAAAATATTTCTAATCTTACCAGCTGTGCTCAGTTTTGATTAGCCGACACATAGCTTAAACAAATACTGTATACACGTCCTAACAAATATATCATACAAGCTTATAGAATGTTTCTAAACATGGATCTTTGGAAAACAAAAGATTTTACCACTGTTTAGTGCTCATTTATAGTAAATTCAAAAAACGTGTGTTCAGTTCTAGGTTGCATATTAAAATTAAGCCAAAACGTCAAAAAAATCGAGGATAGGAAAAATCTATATTTTAAAATAAAATATATTATGAAACGTTACTTTTGTAATGTGATAAGTAATAAGATGTGGTGAATTAAAGTCACTGCAGCTGGCCTACAACACTTGTGATCCAAACAAAGACAAAAACACAGCTGTACACTGCATACCATGCAGCTAAACACGTTTTTAATGTGTTCTGTGTTCAGAAGCAACAACTGTGTACAAGTTTAGGCATTTACTTACTGAAGACGTGACTATCCGCCATTTTGAAATCTAAACTTGGGGAGGGGTGGGAGTTTACCACTAGAGGGGGCGTGAACACAGGACAACCCCCAACCTCCTCCCCTGCTTGTCTCTCGACACGCCCATTTTGAGAGAAATTTTCAAACTGCTTCGGGGGAGGAGTTACCGATCCACAGGGTGTGGAGTCGCTCTTTAACACGCTTGAAACGACGTCATCCGAACGTGAACGAATAAAAGCAGCTTGTTACAGAAAGACTGCTAACAGCAGCTGCATTTCCTTTATCAGGTAACTCAGGTCGATCCAGAGCAATAACACAAGCTGTAGGAGTTTTTAAAGATCTGGATCTACGTCTGAATGTTTTTGATACGTAGGCTTTAAAGTTCTTGAGCATCGCTAAGACATCCATCACGTCAACACTTCAGCCAAAAAGTTCAGAACTTTATGAAAAAGTTTCCTGGAGCTGATTAAAGCCCTGATGATGATGATGACCGAGAGATTTAACCACCTCAACCGTTCAAGAAGAGGTATTGTTGTGTTATTATTATTATCTAATTAATCTTTTTTATTTAAAATCATAATCTTATTAACTTTTTTTTTTTTTACCTCTTTGTGTTTTATTTCCAGTCTGGGGCAGAGATAGCAGCTGTCTTCTTCCTCTTCAGGGATATCCACCAGATCACCTGCAGCTAAGAAGTCTGTGATGACTGAACTCTGAACTTTTCCAGGGACAGGTGGGGGGAGGTCCAAGAAGAAGTTGTTGTGAGTAATGAGGACAAATACAGCCACACTGCTGCTACTGTTGTTATTGAGATGGCTGGAGATATTCACTGCAACTAGGTCTGTGCTTTTAGCAGAAAATGTGGAGAAGTTGGTCTTTTTGGACAAAAACTTAAAACTTGATTAGTTCAATTGTAAACAGTCTGTTGCTGCTTATTATTCTGGTTCTGACTGTTATTGTATTAAGATTTTTATTATTGTTAGTATACCGTAGTTTATTTATTATAAAGAGTGCTGTTTATTTAAAATATCATCCAAATGGGTCACTTTTATTTATTTTTATACAAACATATTTTTGGCATATTTTCAAAATAAACATTTTGTAAGTCTTTATTTTGTCTTTTTTTTTTGTACCGAAAATAAACCGAACCGAGCCCTCCTTGAAACTGAACCGAACCGAAATGTGATTTTAGCGTACCGTTACACCCCTAATAGCAAGGCACTTAAAAAAGACGACAACAAAAACTTAGCCGTACGGTAGTGTGAGGGATGGGGGAAAAAGAAAAAAAAGGATTACGGTACTACAGTATTCAAATACTGTATCTGCTTTTCTATGTAGAGTTTGTATGTTTTCCTTGTACATAGGGGTTTCCTCCAGACACTCTGGTTCCCCTACCTCCCAGGTCTCAAGTCCACCCATTCTAAATCTATATAGGCTAAGTGACATAATAGAGAGTCACTTAAAAAAACGACAACAAAAACTTAGCCATATGGTAGTGTGATGGTTAGGGGAAAAAAAATTACTGTTCAAATATTTGCTTTTCTATAGTTTGCATGTTTTCTTTGTGTATGTAGGGTTTTTCTCCAGGAACTCTGGTTCCCCCACCTCCCAGGTCTCGAGTCCACCCATTCTAAATCTATATAGGCTAAGTGACATAATAGCAAGTCACTTAAAAAAACGACAACAAAAACTTAGCCTTACAATTTTAGCATATTTGCGTTCCAGTCGTTTCCGGAAATGCATCTGTGTCCGCCATTTTACGATTCCCAAGTGCGGTCAATTGAGGTCCGCCATTATCGGCTCTTTGCCAGCTGGCTCTGGAGGACCGTGTGTCCGATCGGGGTTGCCTCATATGGATAAATTAGCTGGAAACACTCGGTGAACTTAGTGGACGCGCCGCCGATCGTTCCGCGATCGCTCCCACAACGCCGCTCGACATGCTAACGAGTGCAGCTAACAGAGCAGCTAACGCGGGCAAAGACACCAAGCCGCCATGCCGCGGAGGGGCCATCTGCGGCCGGGAGCTCGCCGCAATGTCTGCCTGGCAGCCTAAGATGTCGGGGGACACTGAGCTAACGCGGAGACACAAAGCCAACAGCCTTTTTGAATGAACTGACATGCTAACGAGTGCTGCTAATGGCGGGGCCTACTAACGCCGAGCAGCTTTTTTTGGATGGACGAACATCGTGGAGAAACGGCTTTCAGTAAGTTTTTTTTTTCTGGCTCCAAATGTATGAAGTTAAGAAGATAACAGTCCTTCTTTTAAACAGTTTAGACCGTGTGTGCGCGTGTGGAGCGTAAGGAAGCAGGGGAGCTCGGACGTGCAAGAGCTAATGCTAAAAGACGAAGGCAGGCTTTGACCAGCTCAAAGTAAGAAATTGTATTTTTTATTTATTCATTTACTGTACAGTACTGTACTGTACAGGGAACCCCCGTGTTACGAATGAGTTCGGGACCTAAGAACGGTTCGCAGCTCGATTCTGCCGTAGGTAGGGGGGGGAAAATTATTATTTTTTTTAATTATTCATTCATTCATTCATTCAACCTTTATTTATCATGCTAACGGAGCGCGCGCACACATTTAAGCATGTACAGTAGTGTACTGTAATGTTAAACATTGCTATTCACATTTACAGAATAAATAAAAATATATTTTCTTACTTTGAGATGGTCAAAGCCGACATCTTAGGTTGCCATGCGTTGATTGTTGTCGGGCCGAGCAGCGCGGCGGCCGGCCAGTGAACCACCGCAGCTGCTCCAGACCTGTGTTAGCTAGCTGGCTAGCTTCTGCTAGCCAAGCCATGAGCTGGTGTTGGAGCGGCGGCGCGATCAATCTGCAGCTGCTGCTGCTGCCTGAGACATCCACAAAGTTCACAGAGACGTTTCCAGCTCGTAATTAATCCATATGAAGCCATCCTGGTCACCAGTCTTCGGCCGGCTACCGTGTTAGCTCCCGTGTTAGCTTCTGGAGCTAGCCAGGCCAGAGCCTGGCCGGAGGTGTTCGCGCGGCGGCCTGGCACGATCAGCGATAAATCCGCTGCTGCCTGAGACATCCACAAAGTTCACAGAGACGTTTCCAGCTCGTAATTAATCCATATGAAGCCATCCTGGTCACCAGTCTTCGGCTGGCTCCCGGGCAGCTAACCTAAAATGGCGTCCGGTGTTCTGTGACCGGAGACCCCAGTGACTGAACCTAAAATGGCGTCCGGTGTTCTACATTAATTTGTGACCGTGTAAACTGAAGACCTACTTCCTGTTGCCCAAGATTGCTCAAAAATGATCAGAAATGATCTTTTTTATCATAATTATTATTTATAAAGCCTTTAAAACAACCACAGCTGCAACAAAGTGATGTACACATGAAATTAAGAACATTTAAACACAAAAAAAAATTGTTTTTTTTTTAATACAGTAATTTCATATTTTTATTAAATATGATATGTTCGTAGGTCCCGTTGTTTGTAGGTCGATGGAGTCGTAAGTGGGGGGTTACCTGTATTTACATATGATACTGCACTAGGTGTGTTAGGTGTGTTAGGATAGGCGAAATGCTTGGTAACTAGTAATATCCATATACGTGCAGGCAGTGGCGGCTGGGGTGGACTCCGACTTACGGCAAAATCGACCTACGGACGGTCCTTAGGTCCGGAACTCGTTCGTAGGTCGAGGTTTACTGTATATATATATATACATACATTATATAATAAATGTTTCCTGGACGACCACACCATCCTAGAGTTGTTTCGATCTGGCTTCAAATCTCTCCATAGTACCGAAACTGCTCTGCTGAAGGTCTTTAATGAAAATTTTCACAGCCACAGATGCAGGTGATACTGTGCTGCTTGTCTTATTGGACCTTACATCGGCTTTTGACACTATCGACCACAACATCCTCATTTCTAGGCTGGAGCAGTGGGTGGGCATCACAGGGTCTGCCCTCAAATGGTTCGAGTCCTACTTCTCAGACAGAACCTTTTGTGTCAATATCAAAGATTTCAGTTCAGCATCTACAGCGCTTCAGTGGGGGGTACTGCAGGGGTCCATCCTCGGTCCCCTTCTCTTCTCATTATACCTGCTGCCACTAGGTGCTATTTTCCGCAAACACAAAATAGCCTTTCATTTCTACGCCGATGATTGTCAAATTTACTTTCCCCTGAGGCACAGAGGCTCACGCTCTATTCAACCCCTTCTTGACTGCCTGGCTGACATCCATGATTGGATGGCCTCAAACTTCTTAAGTTTCAATGAGAAGAAGTCTGAAGTCATGTTGTTCCATCCAACAGCTCACTCTCGAATCACGACATTGACCTTCTTTCCCTAGCCCCACTAGAAAAACAAAAGGTCACTAATCTGGGGGTGACAATGGACCCTTCCCTGAAACTTAACAGTCATGTAAACATGATTGTTAAATCCTGCTTTTTTCAGCTGAGGTGGCTGTCTAAGCTGAAGCCTATACTATCCAAAAAGAACCTGGAGACAGTAATCCATGCTTTCATAACATCGAGGCTCGATTACTGCAACTCACTTCTGTTCGGAATCAGTCAGTCCTCCATTGCACAGCTACAGCTGGTCCAGAATGCTGCCGCACGATTCTTAACTGGTACAGGCCATAGAGAGCACATTACACCAGTTTTGGCCTCCCTGCACTGGCTACCCATTCACCTTCGGATCCAGTTTAAAATACTCATGTATGTTTTTAAATCTCTGAACAGTTCCGCTCCACCTTATCTCACTGACCTTCTGCAGCCATATGTCCCACGGCGCTCTCTGAGGTCAGCAGACCAGGGGCCTCATGTATCAACCGTGCGTGCGCACAAAAACCTTGCGTACGGCACCATCCACGCAAAACCCCGTATGTATCAAAACTGAACTGAACGTGAATATGTGCGCATCCAAGTACATTTCCACGCCAGCTCCCCTGCTGGCGTACGCACGTTTCTGTGGTTCTTGTTCCTTTGGCGACACTTACAGGTGATTCAGAGAAACTGAAGCCCCACAGTCTGTGGTTGACTTTAAGAGCGGCTTGAAGACCTTTCTTTTCAACCGAGCATACTCTACCTCCTCATGATTCTACTTTTGATCATAGCTGATACTGTTGTTGATTTTAATTGTTTTATTATTTGTTTCATTGACATTTAATTCTGTTGCACCTTGTAGCACTTTGAGATTTCCATTGATGAAATGTGCGTTATAAATTGATGTCATCATTATCATTATTATTATTAACTGTTCATGATGTGAAAATGATTAATATTCCCACCAAACACACGATTAACAAGTATTACATCCACATGACGCAGTTAAATAAAGGACGCGCAAAGTTGTGCCAAAAATAAATTCAACAGGAACGGATTCATTCAGCCTTACTGGAGGATATAATAAATAGTGTAACACGCAGAGCATTTATTTATAAACAGATATAATTTTCTGATCTAGGATATGGCTTATCAGCCGTTTTCAGGAATAATCATTTTTCAGTTTGGCACTGCTGCGCTCTGGAGCAACACAGGAGCCGTGCATCACGCGTGCAGAAGCAGCGATCAAACTGTTCCACAGGTGCTTTCCTGAGGAAGCTGGCAGGCCGATCAGGGCTGTCCAGTCCACACAAAGCCGATTCATGTCCAATGGATCTATATGATTCCAAAGGCTGAGTGGTCGCGCTTTGGAGCGCGCGCGCACCCTCGCCGGTACGTGTTACACGGCAGCTGGAGGTGATTCATAATCTGCGTTTATTGTAGATTTCTCCAAAATGACACGTGAAAGTACACCATATATAACTTGTAGGAGAGTAAAAGCTTCACAGACAAACAGACTGCGCACAAGGCTGTGGCGCGCGCAGCGTTTGGAGACTCCAACATCACGTCATGTCATGAAAACTCTCCACTGAGACGCACAGACCCGTTTCTTCATATCATCTATTAAATAAACAAAGATCTATGTTCTACCAAACATCTAAGTTCCTCTGTGTTTACAGTAATTATGGTAATAAACTCGTGCGCAAAGTTAATATTTTCACTCAGAATGAATGGATGTGCCGGTTGCGCACCAAAGCAGGGTGCGCGCACACACAAATACCGACACACAATCACTCGTTCTTTGCGTGATGAACACATTTTATTACTATTCTTACTTAGGATTATTTTCCTCACTCATATTATATTAAAGTCATTATTTTCCTGAATCTAGAAATGATTTCTGATCGCGCAGGGATCAAACAAACATGTCCTTCACACATGCAGGAAGTAATTTGCATCTGTTTAACATATGTAAATGAAGGCGTGTCAGGGGAGGTGTCTCACGTGCGCTCAGTTCCACGTTAATTGTGATGTACAAAAGGAATGTGCGTGGATTCAGGTGTACGCACGGTTTGATACATCTGGATTTCTTTGTGCGTACACACTTTTCTGGATTTGACCGTACGTCACTTTTCAGTAGGAAATCCACGCAAGTCTTTGTACATGAGGCCCCAGATCCTTCTCTCAGTCCCAGATACTCGCCGGAAGTTCAGAGGTGACAGGGCCTTCTCAGTTGCAGGTCCAAGACTGTGGAATGAGTTGCCACTGAGTGTCAGGCAGGCTCCCTCACTCACAGTATTTACGTCTCGCTTGAAAACCCACTTCTATTCTCTAGCCTTTAACACGATGTGATTTGTTTTTATCCTCTCTGTAATATACATTGTTATTTATAAGACTGAGCTGAACACAGCTTCTCAGGCTGAGGAAGTCTTTCGGACGAAAGACGAAACGTTTCTACAGTTTTTTTACTTTGTTTTTTGAGTGTCCAGAGGACCAGACTTAGCTTTTTTGGATACATTGTTTGCCGTTTTAGTTAGTTTCTGTTGCCAGAAAAAGCTGTGACACAAAACATGCGTGGTGACGTAGATGTTACGCAGTGCTCAGTCCAGCAGCAGGCGTTAGCGGTAGCAGGCTAAAAGCTAAGCTAGTCTCCAAAGCGCGTTGTTTTCGCTTCAAAACGAGTGCTCATGACCGTCAGAATGTGACTGAACAAAGTTTCACAAGCGAAGAGAAAGAGATGACATCACTGATAAGAGAGGAAACACTAATTCGTCGGTGTGGACGTAGTTCGGTTTTGTTAAACTGCAGGTTTCTTCTGCAGCGAGTCCTCGGTTTCGTTATTTTGCAAAACGTGACGGAGTCGTTCTAACTAGCGGTGGGAACATCTACCTGTAATTTGTTTAATCTGAAGAGTTTCCACTCAATAGAATATGATGAGAGTCAGAAGATGAAGAACAATAAAGTTTGAGCCAACGTGTCTCTGAATAGACGACGTAAACAAACAGCCCCAGCGCTGCAGTTTTTTTTATTCAAAATAAAACAAATTCATCAGAAAAAAACACTGAATGAAAAGGTGCAGAAAGACGAAAATAGTGTTATAATATCTACCCCTTGTTTAAAAAATACAAAATAACTACAAACAAACCTTCACCTGCACCACACCTTCCCAACAACTTTGATTTAATAATCTTATAGTTTCAGAAATGTTTATGGTGATATCAAGTCAACACAATCCTGTTTCCTGATTTACAACTCAGCTCCTTCACACTAGTTCTAAATGAAGGTTTTACAAACATTTACATTCCCTTCAGGGTTTAATAACTTAACAAATTTTAATTGAATATTTTGGGGTAATTTTTTTTTTT
The DNA here is from genome assembly GCA_038048925.1 of Garcialebias charrua. Classification (NCBI taxonomy): domain Eukaryota; kingdom Metazoa; phylum Chordata; class Actinopteri; order Cyprinodontiformes; family Rivulidae; genus Garcialebias; species Garcialebias charrua. The sequence goes on along the minus strand of JBBPBX010002304.1, from coordinate 69,961 downwards.
TAGATTTATACATGACTTGTAAAATACTATGTTCAACCAAATCATAACATTTTAATAATTTCAATTGATGAAATAATATATTTGTTGAGTGACCTTAGCACTTCCTACTAATAATTCTAGCTCTTTTTTGTAAAATAAAAACAGGGTTTGTAATGTTTTGCTTTTGCCCAAACTTCAATACAACAGATTAAATATGGAACAATCATCACATTATTCAATATATTCAAAACTTTGTCATTCAAAAACTATTTTACTTTATACAGTAATGCAATTGATTTTGTTGTTTTTATTCTTAAGTAATTTCCATGAGATTTCCATGTCAGCTTCTCATCAATAACGACACCGAAAAGTTTTATTTAATTAACTATGAATGTCAATGCTGTAAATTTTAAAGTTAAAACTATTAATATTGACACAGTTGAGAATTTTATGGCAAGAAAGTTCAAGCTCAATAATCCAGGTACCAAATCCAATAATTCTCAGTCGGGTCATCTGGACAGTTTCTTTTTTATAGAAACTGGATGGAGGATAAAATGTGTCTATAAAAAAGAAAGTGGCCAGATGACCCGACTGAGAATTATTGGGTTGAGAATTTTATTTTTATTTGATGGTGATTTCCATCTTTTTGGAGGCTAAATACAAATACAAGGTGAACATTAATTTATTTGTATAGTTTATAGTTTTTTTTAGGCTTTTATATTGTTCATATCGATATCGAATTATATCGTTATCGACCGAAATTAAGAACTATATTGTGATAAAAATTTTGACCATATCGTCCAGCCCTACCTAGCTTTCATTGAAGGAATGCATCTTGTTCGCCAACTTCAAGATTCAAGTCTTTAGCTAAACTCCACTCATGTTAAGAAGCATTTAAATCAGTGTTCTCCAAACCACGGCCCGCGGGCCGCATCCGGCCCGCCCCCACCTTTGGTCCGGCCCCCAGGAAAAAAAAATTAATTAAAAAAAAAAAAAAAAAATTTTTTTTTTTTTTTTTTTTTTTACAAATGAATACATGTACAGTACTGTACGGTCACCAAGTACTTAGCCTATCCTAACACAGTTTTTAAAAATGAAGGAGTAAGTTGAATTGTCTCCCTTTCACATAAAGCTGTCGGTACACAGTAAACATGGATGGAAAACTAGCAAACAAGCAAACAAAAACGTATTATTTTCACACAGAGTGGGAGGAGTATTTTTTGTTTATTCTAATTCAAAGTCTATTTGCCTCATCTGTAATTCGAGCATCACCTGGCGTGGGTGGAGAGCTCTTGAGTCTGCTCTCAGAAGAAAAGTATCCTTACATTCGAAGATGTTTTGGATCTACCTACCTGTGTGAGTCTGCTTTTTCACACATGAAAATCATCAAGTCCAAAAACAGATCCACAATGACTGATGATCATCTGGAGACCTGCCTGCACCTCGCAACTTATAATAATAATAATAATAATAAACTTTATTTGTATAGCACCTTCCTACAATGCCTTGCATTGACCAAGGTGCTTAACAGGATAAAAAGATGAATAAACTGGAACAATAAATCAATGAAAATAGAATAAGAAACAACAGCAATAAAAGAAGGCAATGGAAATAAAAAATGCTACATACTAAAATAACACAAGTAATAAAAGTTACACACTGAAAGCTTTTTTGAACAAGTGGAAATAAAAAGGCAATGGAAATAAAAAATGCTACATATTAAAATACCAAAAGTAATAAAAGTTACACACTGAAAGCTTTTTTGAACAAGTGGGTCTTCAGTCTGGTTTTGAACAGAGTCAGATCAGAGGTGGCACGCAGCTCAAGGGGGAGGCTGTTCCAGGCTTTTGGGCCGGCAACAGAAAATGACCGGTCTCCCCATTGTTTGTACCTTGAGCGAGGCACCTCCAGCAGGTGTTGACTGGCAGAGCTTAACTGGCAGAACTTATGAGACCCTGGCCTCCTCCTCTCAGTGTCAGAAGTGCCACTAAGGTAGAGACACATTTATTTTATACAGCTTGCACCAGATGACACCATCCTGCTGCACAGAGCAGCTGCCTTGATATTTAGGTTTTATTGAGGTTTGAAATAGTTGTTGGAGATTTGTAAATCTGCACCTTTGTAAGTCACTTTTTGTAAATAGTTAGTGTAAATGAGGGAGTTTTATATTGTTCAGTTCATTGTTTATTCGTTTCTTTAAAAAATATGGTGTGCTTTTCAAATATTGCGTCCTTTTACTTTGATAAAATACTTTAATTAAATAAAACTAGCAACACATTACGTTCTGTTTTATTTACTTTAAAGAAGTGAGGAGTAGGGATATGAAAAATTTTGTTTTTTGATACTGAGACTGGACGAGTAGCTCTCGGCAAACTGCCGACTTCAAAAGTAGCTCTTGGTTCAAAAAAGGTTGGGCACCCCTGATTTAGGCACTCCTGCAATCGTCACACTTTTTCCTGTTAAAAACTGACTCCGGCCCCCCACCAGAGAAGGGAAAAGTTATGTGGCCCTCACAGGAAAAAGTTTGGGGACCACTGATTTAAATTATACGACGTCATGCACATTCCAGCTAGATGTGTTGATGATATCACGGAGATGACTATCAGCTACTACAACTGAATTTAGCTTAGTAGCTGTAAAGTTTAGCCATTTTTATGTTGGTCAATGCTGATTAGCTGTGGCGGCCATCTTGAATTGAGCAGAATTCACGTCAATGAGCTGTGTAGTTGCTGATACATTTCTGTGAGTTTCATTTAAGTCTAACAAGTGGTTTAGGAGAATATTTAGCTAACTTGGATAAATGAACACAAACAGACAAAAGGATAAAAATTATATTGGCCCCCTTTCACCTTTGGCAGCAGGTAATGATCAGCCAATCTGCGGTGAGGTGACATCTATTCATAGAGTTACATAAAACACTAGAGGGCGCACTGGTGAGGTGACTGGCGGCCATTACTAAAACAGTCAAACAGCTGCACTTGGCATTTCGACTCAGTAGTTATGAGTAAGGGCTGAGCCTGACTATGTTTTTTTTTTAAGTATATATATATATATACAGTATAATCAGAAAGCTGTGACCTATGGATGTTGGCGACAAAAGAGGGTCAATGTGTCTCACAAGTTTGCAAATTTGATCTTATTTACCTCAGTGTGAATGTCATCCACCCAGAACTGAAGCTACAATAACTTTTTTAATTAGCTTTATTCCTAGCCCCCCATGGTGCCTTCCGTGAATCATGGGCACAACTTCCAGCGCGGACCAGAACTGCTGTTTATGTGCCAACAGTACAAGCTAATGTAATTTTTCAGAGCATTGTGGATTTCAAGTTTACAAGACAGTGGTGAGACCAGCTATGTTGTACGTCTGGAGACATGAACAAAAAGACAGGAGAAAGAACTGGAAGTGTCAGAAATGAAGATGTTGAGGTTCTCCTTAGGAGTGACAAGGATGGATAAGATTAGAAATGAGATCATCAAAGGTACAGCACATGTTTAACAACTGGGAGATAAAGTTAGAGACTGAGATGGTTTGGACATGTCCAGAGGAGGGACAGTGGGTATATTGGTAGAAGTATGTTAGGGTAGCATGCCCTCTCCGGGTCGGGAAGGAGGTCCTGCCCCAAGTGGAGGAGTTTAAGTATCTCGGGATCTTGTTCACGAATGAGGGAAAACTGGAGCGTGAGATCGATAGGCGGATAGGTGCAGCGTCCGCAGTGAAGCGGGCGCTGTACCGGTCTGTCGTGGTGAAGAGAGAGCTGAGTCAAAAGGCAAAGCTCTCAATTTACCGATCGATCTACATTCCCACCCTCATCTATGGTCATGAGCTTTGGGTTATGACCGAAAGAACAAGATCTCGGATACAAGCGGCTGAAATGAGTTTTCTCCGCAGGGTGGCTGGACTCTCCCTTAGAGATAGGGTGAGAAGCTCAGTCATCCGGGAGGGACTCGGAGTAGAGCCGCTGCTTCTCCACATCGAGAGGAGCCAGTTGAGGTGGCTCGGGCATCTGGTTAGGATGCCTCCTGGACGCCTCCCTGGTGAGGTGTTCCGGGCATGTCCCACCGGGAGGAGACCCAGAGGAAGACCCAGGACGCGCTGGAGGGACTATGTTTCTCGGCTGGCCTGGGAACGCCTTGGGATTCCCCCGGAGGAGCTGCTCCAAGTGGCTGGGGAGAGGGAAGTCTGGGCCTCCCTACTTAGGCTGCTACCCCCGCGACCCGACCCCGGATAAGCGGAAGAAGATGGATGGATAGATGGATGTTAGATATGCAGCTGCCAGGAAAAAGACAAAGATGAGAAATATGGATGCAGTTATAGAGCGGACATTCAACCTTTATTTAAACAGATAAGTCACATTGAGCCTCAAAGACTCATTTACAAGAGAGATCTGTTGGACAGACAATAAAATTGGTGAAAAATGACACAGGGTTTGGAAACAAAAAAAAATTCCTAACACATTTTTGACCTCTGCTTGAAGGTCAAAAATGTGGAAATGAATTTTTTTTTGCACATAATGACGCCGACATCACGCGGGGAGGGGTGTCTGCCAGAGACGAATCAAGAGTCCTGAAATGATGACAGAATGTTTATTCAGCTGGGCTTCTCTGAAAGGTCTGTGGAATTCCTCAGTAGAATGGTTGGGAGGGTGAGAGCATCTGGTTTACAAAACTTCAGCAGACGTGTTGAGATAAGACGGCCTCTCAAGGCCAGTCAGGGAGCCGAATGTCAGATAAACATGATTGTTTTGGGGACAGGCAGAACTTTAACGACATCTACCTTCAGTCTGTGTCGGTCCACTCGCTTCCAAAATGTCCAAATTAAAATGACCATACCAATGGAACGTGCCTGAGAAAATCCCCGAGATCTAATCCATTCAGCCAAAAGTCTGGGTTCTCGAGACATGAACCAAGCCATCATGTAAGGCAGGCAGCCTGACCAGGTCCAGATTTGCTGCCGACGTCTTCCTTTTGTGTTGATAGACCAGGAACCAGCCAAATCCAAAAAGCAGGAACCAGTTATCATAAATCCAATTAAATATGTGTCCTTAAGATCACAGATGACAGCAGAGATAGACACGTCATCAAGTCTTCCAAGTCGATGAGATATCCAGCTGTGTGCATGCCAACAGGGCAAATCGGCTCACCTACAGCCTGTCTTCTTTTTGAAGAAATGTTATCAGTTGTGTTGAGGGACCAACTGACCAAATTGAAGTCCATAGTTATGATTCGGAAGATTTTGTAGAAGAGAGGCTCTCAGACAGTTTCACAGACAAGACAAAGCAAAAGCAAAGCGGAGACCGAGAGCAGACGTCCACCCTTGGGAAGAGCAAGTGTTGAATGATGGAAGTAGTTGGAGTGAGGACAGAGGATGACTCGCTGTGGAGACCCTGAAGAGGGAAAAGATGAAAGAAGAAGAAGAAAGAAGGTTAAAGACAAAAAATAAAACAATTCAAATTTATAAATGCATCCACTTATTATCCTTAACTCTCTGTATATATTTTATTTTTTCAATAATTTGTTTCATTATATTTTATTACAAAGTAAATCATCTAAAAATGTCCCTTAGTAAATTCCAAACTTACAGCTACTGTTCTAATAAATCACAATACTCACAAATACTGTACAAACATTTCAGTAGACTGTTTTTCTGATGCACATTAGCTCAAGTCAGAATGCTGACCTGCAAGCTACAACTTTTCCTTCGTTCCAAAACACTTCAAACAAACACGAACGGATTGTTCATCAACTTTTAGACATAGTCCTTCTGCATAGAGCATACAGTTTAAAACAAAGTCTAGAAGATCATTCTGACATGTTCTCTTAACTTTGGCATATTTAAAATATACCAGCTTAGTAAATCATACACATACTAAGAATATACTGTTGATTAATTCTGAATTAACACAAATTAAAGAGAATCTTCTCATTTGTGTCTCTTAATTCAAAATAAATGTAACAAAATAGTGTCCAATTGTCTCCTTCAGAGCTCAAGAAAAGTGTAACACTCAGAGTTTCAGAGAGATGTGAAGAGGTTTAAATCCAGTAACGGACATGAGGGTGCTGTGTCACTACAGTCCCCCTTTTTGGAAGTCATCGCCTGTCCTTGGAGATGAGTTCCAACACGAAAGGATACCACCGAATGTCTCTGACCCCTATGTAATCTAGCAAGTGGAGAAAAAAAATCAAAAGTATACTCCCATAATGGTTTTGGAAATTCCATACTGTTCGTAGGTAATCCCATTGCGGCAAGCTTTCAATCCTTTGGAAAACATAGTCTGTTAACCCTTGGAAAACTGAGTCTGTGATCCCTTGGAAACAAAGTCTTATAATCCACAGCGGTAATTCCACAACGATTGGGGTTATTGATTTCATCAGCAACAAATGGTTTTTTAATCAGCATGTAGAAGGGATCCCTCGATTGACGCAGAGGAGGCGGCCCTTGGATGAGGGTTGAAGACCAACGTTGGAGTAGCAGGTCCCCACATCGAAGGTTGCGGGCTGGATGGCTTCCAGTAGGTGCCACCCTGGTTCTATGTGTCATGCGCGTATGTGGTTTTAGGTGGGCTTATGACTGGGATTTTACATTAGGCCCTACCTATATGCACCTGGTATGTAAGCTATCATGGATTAGATCAGCTACAATTACCAATTAAGGGGTGGATCAATGCTGTAAAAATCAGATATAGGGATTTATACCTATAAAGTTTTTGGAGGGCTTCTGTAACAAAGGCCTCTTCTTTCAAACTATTCCTCCATTCATTACTTAGTTTAGATTAAACTAAAATAGAAAAATGAAATATAGTTTGGTCTAAATGTCTGTTGTCTTTTAGACGAGTGACGTAGGATTTGGTATTCCTAATAAATTTTGAAGTCTATGGCGAGACTCATCAAAATGAATAGATCTAGAATAGAAACGATCGAATCGGTTCTACCTAAATGATTGGGAGATCAGTGTAGATTATAGTACCTTAAGTAGTATTAATCTACAATGACTCTTCAAAGATTGAGATCTTTAACAAAATGAACAGCATGTTGGCATAGTTAAATCCATTTAAGTCTTCAACTAACATTAATCAAAACCTCTTTTGGCTGGGAGTGTTCAGAAAACAATAACAACTTCAATAACAACAAAAGTAGCAATTAAGCAACTAGAAAACAACGTTTCACTACGTCAAACTCACTCTGGTCGTCAGATTCCAACGTGTCACACACAAGAAAAACAGTTCTTAGCTTTATAACCGATGTCAATTAAATCCTGCAGATTTAAACGGTTGTTAAGGTTAGTTTTTTGTTGTGGGTTTTATGCTTAGCGTTTCTAAGTTCTAGTTGGAACGGTTTCTTTTCGCAACTAGTATAGTTTAAACTGTTTAGTTTATTTACTATCTTGTGCTTGGACGACCTTATTTTCCCATGAAGTCTTTGAGTTTGCGAGATCTTTGTCGTTTGTGGGGTTATTGAAATCTTTGTCCTTGACATGGGCATGACCTAACATCACCCCCCTGTGGTCATGGGGGACCACGCACACAGGTGAGGACGTCCGTCCATGGGCACGAGTTAGGATGCCATTGTTTAGTTTAAGCTGTTTGCGCAGTTTATTGGGAACCTTGTACAGGAACCTTATAGGTTTCGGCCAACGTATCTCTGTACGTTTACCTCTTTCTGCGTAATTCAGGTGTGTCACAACTGTCGACGCAGTCGCAAGCGTGTCTGACTGGTCAGACTGCGACGGGTCACTGTCGTTGTGATGTGTGTCTTCCCACTTCATGACTGAAGAGGTGCTCTTTGAGTCCATAAGAACTATGTAATTTCTGAGTAGTTCTAGATTCAAATGCTCTTGATCCAAGGTTTCATCGAAAGCTTGGCTGATAGCCGAATTACCTGTCCCAGAGGACAGTACAGCGTCCTCGGTGTGGGACCCTTGGATCTCCACACCTTCTTCTACCTGTGGTAGGAAGTGTGAGAGGAGCCAAGATGGTCTAGTGGCAGGGTTTTTGACTACGGACCCGAAGGTCGCGGGTTCGCGCCCCGGCCACTACCCAGCTTGGGGTGTCTATGAGTGCACACCTATTTCTCCAGCTCCCCGGGCGCTTTCGGGCTGCTCACTGCACCACCTGGTAGGTGGTTGGGTTAAATGCAGAGACGAATTTCGTCTGTGTATGGGAAACATACGCAGATGACAGGAATAGACATTATTATTATTATTATTATTTATGTCTGTTGAGGGGTCCTCAAAATCGACAACAATGATGTCCAAGTGACTGTCAGCGTCTGGTCAACTGTCATCTTCTGGACTCAGATGCCCTTGAACCAAGGTTTCATCGAAAGCTTGGCTGATAGCCGAATTACCTGTCCCAGAGGACAGTACAGCATCTCTGGTGTGTGATCCTTGGACCTCCACACCTTTCTCTACCTGTGGTAGGTAGTGTTTAGTGAGTGCTGAAGGTGTCAGCTCACAGAGGAGGTTCTCGTGATGAGCCAGAGTCTGGTCCAATTGTTGAGTCTCCTCTGTCTCACCAGTATATGTGGGTTTTATGCTTAGCGCCCGTGGAGCATCCTTACCAGTTGTTGCCCGCAACAACTGGTAAGGATGCTCCACGGGCGCCTCCCTAGGGAGGTGCTTCGGGCGTGTCTGACTGGAAGAAGACCTCGGGGAAGACTCAGGACACACTGGAGAGACTACATCTCTTGACTGACCTGGGAACACCTTGGGGTCCTCCCAGAAGAGCTGGAAAAGGTGGCTGTGGAAAGATGTCTGGGCCTTCTTGCTCAAGCTGCTGTCCCCGCGACCCGACTCTGGAACAAGCAAAAGATAATGAATGGATGGATGGATGGATGGACCTTCCTCTGATTCTTCAACATTTAAATGCTCCTCTGAGTAAATGTGTCCCTCAGATTTAACACTGTAGATCTGACCTAAATACAAAAAAGCCACACAATAAAAACACTGAAGGAAATTCTAAACACTAATAAACAAGCGCGTAACTAATGTGGAAATTAATCTGCAAAGAATAAAATACTTTAAAGGGCTATGTGAGCAAATTTTCACTCTCCCGGTTCGTTTTGCGGTAGCTCCAGTACAAGTTTTACAAAACGAGGTCATGTTGCTTCACCCTACAGCTTTGAAATAGATGGAGCTTGCAACTTTTTCTGGCACTCTTCCACTCCTACAGACAGTGATCCTGCGTTCCCCGATACAAAGGTGCAGTGTTGCCCGTCAGTCGAGGCCAAAAGGTTCAGAAATAGAAACTGTTAATCATACTTCTCTACTGGAGTCTCTTTATTTTCCTCCACTCATTAAGCCTCTCCGGCAGTTTATGTCTTTTTAGAGGATACAGTTTATTACCTCTGGAGGGAAATAGCTGCTCAAATGCAATAAGAAGAGAAACACAATGAATTATTCATTAATTGAAAACTACCCCTTCACTCCCACTCATGCATGAGTCACGTGATCTTACACACACACACACACGGAGAAAGGAGATATAAAACGTGAAAACAAAATGTAATCAATGACAATCTCATCTTTATTATGTCTACATTAAATACTGCTGTCATTAAATTTAGTGTTTTAGTCCACACTAAATCTGATGGATTTGAAAACTACATCAAAATGTGGGTGTGAAAGGTGAAGCACACACACCTACCTCTACCCTCACTTGCCCCACTCTGTGCCCTTGAGCAAGGCCCTTAACCCCCACTATCTGCTCCCCCAGGCACCCTAGATGCTCTCTGCGCCACACAGGGCGCTGTGGTAGCTCGGTGGTCTGTGGTTACGTCAGGAAAGGCATCCGGCATGAAACAAAATGCCAAGTCTTCATGCGAGTTAGTTCACTGTGGTGACCCCTGAAGAAGGGAGCAGCCGAGAGAAGAAGAAAATATTGTATTGTCATTTTAGTACATTTCATACTGTATCCAAGTTACCACAAGCAAAGAAAAAAAAAACTGTTTAACCCACAAAATGCTTGATGTTCTAATAAGCACTTTTTGTGAATCTTACACCAGAATAATTCAGGTCTCTCTTGTAAATGAGTCCCCGAGGCTCAATGGGATTAACCTGCCTAAATAAAGGTTTAATGAATTAATGAAGCTTTTTTTAATCCAACTAAACCAAACATGATGTGTTGTTGTTGTTGTTGTTTAGTACATTGTATTAGTTCTGGTTTGACATTTCTTTGGATTTTGTTTGTGTTTTCACCTGTTCCCTCAGCTCTGTCAGCTCTGGTCACACCTGTGCCTCATCTATAATTTACTCACTTCACTGAGTGATTAACTCTCCCAGTCTGTATAGTTCACTTCTCTGATTTTATTGTTTATCTGCTCATGGTAAATTTCTTTAATTTATGTTGCTTGGATTCCTGCCTGTTTTCTGGTACAGTGGCTCAGTGGTTAGAACTGTCAACTCACAGCAAGAAGGTCCTGGGTTCAATCCCTAATTGGACATGGAGATTGCATGTTCTTCTCGTGCTTGCGTGAGTTTTCTCCGGGTACTCCAGCTTCCTCCCACAGACAAAAACATCCATGTTAGGCTGCCTTCAGGCCCAGGTCTCCCTTGCAAAAGAGATATGTGACCTCTAATAGGATTTCCTGCTTAAATAAAGGTTATTAATAATATAATTTGCTTATTTATTTGTTTTTAATTTATCCAAAAGTCTTTGAACCCTGCAATATGAACCCATTCTATTTAATTAATGGCATTTAAGCAAAGCTTAAAGCAGCAGATCACATTTTATCTGTTTAGAAATTAGTAAGACGTATAAACTAAAACCTGCCTTGTCTGCACAGAACTATTAAAAACAAAACAACAAAAACAATGATTTTTAATCAGTTTAGGATATTTCTCATTAGTATAATAAACATCAAAGTCTGAGCACGAATATAACATAGAGAAATTGTAATCCCAGTGAAAATGCAGTGTGAATGCTTATTGCTAAAGAACTTACTGAAAACAGCTGAAATTAGCTCAAAACATGCTAAAATTTAGTTGAAATGGAAGAACAAGCCTAAGTTAGGAGAAGAAAGCAGAAAAAAAAACCAGATTTGCTGAATTAGGTTTAAATAAGCAGAAATTAGCACATATGTTAGGAAATTAGCTAAAAAAGCTTAAATTAGCAATAAATGAAATAGCTGAAAAGTAGCTGAAAAGACAGAAAGAATTTTAAAGTAACAGAAGAAAGTGGAATGAGCTGAAATGAGCTAAAAATGTGAAGTTAGCAGAAAAGGCTAAATTTAGCACAAAACAGCTAAAACGTAGCTGAAATAGCACAAAAAGCTTAAACTAGCAGAAAGAAGCTGAAAGGTGCATAAACAAGCTGAAATTAGAAAGAAGTTAATTAGGTTGAAAGCAGCAGAAATAACCACAAAAACTTCAATTTATCTGAAAACAGTTTAAATTAGCTAAAAAATGTGAAGTTAGCTGAAAAGGCTAAATTTAGCACAAAACAGCTAAAACATAGCTGAAATAGCGCAAAAATCTTAAACTAGCAGAAAGAAGTTGAAAGGTGCATAAACAAGCTGAAATTAGAAAGAAGTTAATTAAGCTGAAAGCAGCAGAAATAACCACAAAAACTTCAATTTATCTGAAAACAGTTTAAATTAGCTAAAAAAATGATTTAATAACTAGCTGAAAGGGTAGAACAAGCTTATATTAGCAGAAGAAAGTGAGAACAAGCGTTCAATACAAAAACGACTTTATTTGTTACAGAAAATGTTTCACCCTCTATCCAAAGGGCTTTTTCAATTCAAAGAAGCAGGCTGAGTGACAGTGAAGTTATAAACAGGCTGACATGCCACGCACCAACCTATGTAAAATGGAAGCTGAAGAAAGCAGAAAGACCACATTTGGCTAATTACACTGAAAGAAGAAGGAATCAGCACAAAAAGTGAAAATTACTTGAAAAAGTATTAGCAAAATTAACAGCTGAAAAGTAGCAAAAAGCAGAAGGAAGTTGAAATTACAAGAAGGAAGTAGAGAGAGCAGATTTTTTCTGAATAAATATGTTGAAATAAGAGCAAAAGTGTGGAATTAGCTGAAAAAGCTTAAATTAGCACCATGTAGTAGCTGAAATGGTAGGAACAAAGCTGAAACTTGCAGAAAAAAGCTTAAAGGAGCATAACAAGCTGAAATGGGCAGAAAGAAGTTAGAAGAAGCACAAAAATGTAGTTAGCCATTCTATTTAATTCATGACACTTAAACAAACCTTAAAGCTGCAGATTACATTTTATCTGTTTAGAACTGAGTAAGAAGTATAAACTAAAACCTGCCTTGTCTGCACAGAACTATTAAAAACAAAATAACTACAAAACAATGATTTTTTAAAACCAGTTAAGGATATTTCTCATTAGTACAATATACATCAAAGTCTGAGCACAAATATAAAATGGAGAATTTGTAATCCCAGCAAAAATTCTGTGTGAATGTTGATTCAAGATTCACACTATTGATTTCTTGATTACAGTAACTTTTCCATTTTTTGGACCACTTCAGCATATTTGAAGCCATTTTAACCATTTATTGTTCAAAAGGTTTTGCTTGCTCATGATCTTGGCTATAACTTTTGGCTTTTCTTACGATTTTGTTCCTTATTAAAAAGAATGGAAAACTAAAGTTCTTGAAAAATGGTGTGCACTTTGAAGTCTATTTCAAATCAATACAGTTCATTCATTTAGCACCAGATCACAACAAAAGTCATGTCAGCGCAAAAGAGGTGGATCAGAGGAAACCTTCAGATTGCCTCGAGTCTTAATCTAAATCCTTTTTTAGCTTCCATTCACTGTTCTGTTAGCTTTAGCTTTTATTTGCTATTTGGTTGGTCTTGACTTTTAGCTACAGCTGAGCAAATTTTAGCTACTGTTCTGTTAGTTTAAGCTTTTAGCTATTTTCTTGATGAATTTAGTTTTTCTGTGAAAATGCAATTTGTCTAGTTTTTTATGTTACACAAGAAATAGAGCAGCAAAATAAAAGTGCAACAATTTCACCTTGAACATGCTTTGTTTAGTTAGAAGAGCTGCGAATTTGAGGAATACAAAGTTCACGTCAGAGAAAAACAGGCCTTTGATTCAGTCATACCTGTTGCTTTAATTTTGTTTGGGGAACTAGAAAATATATATACAGCTTTTTATTATTCAAAAAGAGAAAAACTTGCAAATCATTCTAAAAAGTATATACATTGTAAACATGAGCAAAATATGTTGTAAAATATATTTAAGATATGATTCAACTGATTTCTGTATCCTTTTAAGGCATCTTTTAATACAAATTTATTTTTTGTGGGCCAGTTAAGATGAGTTCATGGTCCAGAAATGGCCCGGGGCCCATCAGTTGATGATCACTGTTTGAAGACTTTTTCATGTCCCAGCCTGACCAGTCCTCCCACTTCTGTCCCTCTCACACTTAATGCTTCTTTCCCCTTGCAAATATTTCTGTTTTTCTCTCTGGTTCTCTTTGAAGCCTGTCTGTTCAAATTCAGCTCCCATCAGTACCACACACATGCACTCCCACCCCCCCCACCACACACACACATACACACATACACCATACATTATTGGAGGGGAAACAAATTATTCGAGGACAGCAGTGTTTTGTTTGGTTCACCCTTGTTTGTGTATTTTTTTCCTCTCCATTCCTCCCCCCTGTTCAGCAGATGGGGTATTTTAATGAAATCAGTCTTGCCTGTTTCCATCTGTGTGAGAAATGAATTTCACCATTTTTTTAAATGAGGGAATTTGCAATGAGACAAGCTGGAGAGCAGGAAACCCCTGCAACATGTTTGTTTTTTTCTCTGTGACTCTACTTACTCTTGTTAAACTTTTACAAAGTTTGTCCAAATGTCCGACGTCTTCTGAGACTTTTTCTTTATGTCATTCAGCACAATGCTTTGACTTATTATTTTTCCATTGTGTTTACCGTATTTTTCGGACTACAAGGTGCAACAGATTACAAGGCGCATTAAGCGAAACAAAACAGTCAGACAAGTCCAACTTTATTCAACTCGTTCACAATAACTCTCAACATTGTTCAGTACCACATAAAGTTGGTTCAAGGTCAGTAAGCACAACCAGAATTAATACATAAGGCACATTGTATTATAACACTCATTGTCAATTTTTGAGAAAATTAAAGGATTTTAAGTGTGCCTTATAGTCTGACAAATACGGTAAATTTCAAGAAAACATTACTCCCCCCCCCCCACAAGCTAAGAATGAAGAAGAGGGTAGAGATAATGGATGGATGGATGGATCAATTGTTTTTTTACTTTAGAGTCATCCCAATTCAAGGTGACCACCATTGCCAATCGACATTAGGAAGCAAAATAGCTATAACTCAGCTAGTTGCATAGATATTGAGCTCAACTATTGGTATGGTAGTGGCTGAGTCTCTTTTCCAACACAGACGCTACCTACTACACATTGCACATCTTTGCTTAAAACTTCGTAATTACCTTTTGAACTCAACACTTTCTGCCTGTTAGCAAAATATTGTTTTACCCACCACACCACATAGATTTCAATGAAACTCGCAGAAAGTAATGAGTGGATGTACATCTGCAGCTTGTTAACTTTTGGAGTCAATCCAAATCAAGAAGGCTACTACCGGAAATGTATCAAACAGAAAAATGTTCAGTGAGTTTTACAGATACTGAGCTAACATTTGGTTTGGTATTAGCTGGTATTAATCATGTATTCCAAACACCTTTTGCAACTTATCACCTAACATATCAAACTGTAAGTATTTAAAATACATTTCAAGAAAAAGTGAACTTTAGAGCCTATACCTTATCTAAATACTTTAAAGAGACGACTGAAGAATAGAAGAGAAACTAAACAAATCCATATTGAACACCACGCCCGATGACATTGGCATGCCATTTAGAAAATGCACAACATGGAGGACTTCATCAAACTCATCCCAAACCCATTTCCTGCTCTTTGCACTGACACTGTTGCTGTCACTTTGCAGGATGTCATTTCCTTGCCAAATGGAGTGGACATGGAACCAACTGAAGTGCGGCAACATTGATACAAAAGTCAAGGCAGAGGACGGCAACTGTTGGGGACAGGTCCTCTCCTCCTGGGCAGCGAAGGTCAAAGCTTAGTTTGGCTCCACCTCCATTGCAACAATGGATTTTATTATGGATGAAATTACAAACAGAACAATGTATGGCACCTACATGATTGGCAGGTATTTTAATTCATGACTGAGACCATACACTTTAGTCTCTCATCCTGACTTTTGGAACATTTTCCAAAGTTTTATGTAGCAGGAAGTAGTGTAGATATTTTTTTCTTCTTTTAAGTCTAAACTGTATAACTGACATAAATTGGTAGAAATTAATTGGACTCAGTTTGGAAGAGCTTTACTCCTTGACACAGTATGTACCATATTTTCTGCCTACCCGTTGCACCGCCCTATAAGTTGCATCAGTCCAGATATGTCAAAAAAGTGGAAAAAAATCCATAAATATGTTACTTCGCAGTATACGTTGCATCTATTATGCATCACCGCTGACGCATTGCGTTTGTTATGCATCACTGCTGACAACACGCAAATGTGGGCCAAACCCGGAAACGTGTGTCGGTGTTGTGCCAAAAATCGATGGGCTGCCAAATGGTGGACGCGGGAGCGTGCACAGGAGGACTTTAACAATAATTTAACTAGATTAATACTTAAAAACAATTATTTGTTTGCTCGAAATTAGAGCAAAGGTGTGTCTCAGTTGAACTTTTCCTTAATAAATGTACTTTAATGGTCAAATTAGCAGCATTTTACCGGGACAGTGCAGCTGGTTTGACGGGGTTGCTCTAAGCAGCAAGCAGAACTGAGCTGGGGTAGTATGGCAAGCCAGTTGTGTCATTAATTTGCTAGTGAAGAGTCTCAGTCATCCAGGACATGGTAAATTCAAAAAAGTTCAAGACAAAAACAAAAAAATATGAAGTAGAATAAAGACCAGTCATTTTTGTCTTGAACTTTTTAGAATTTGTCATTATAGCCACATTTACCTACACGATACAACAGCATGTCTGCTACTACTATGCTTCCATCTAGTGGCTGAAAATGGTACTGTTCAATTTTATTTGTTCAGTCAGAATGAATGAAAACAGTCATATCTCTGCTAAATATTGGTTTATAAATATGAGAAAAAATCCAAAATATGTTGCTTCAGCCTCTAAGTCGCAGGGCATGCAAATTATGCAAAAAAACTGACTTATAGGCCGAAAAATATGGTACCCTTACCTGCAAGACAGTTGGCTTTAAATGAACAAAGATAGTAAAATGTATTTTTTTCTCTTTGGAAATGGCAGATTAGTGTCTGTCAGCAACATAAGGCTTGTGATGTTTTTCACAAAGAGTGTCTGCACATACACATGCGACTGTGGCTCTGAAAACACGTGCGTCCCAGTAAATAAAGGGCCGTGTTTGCCAGCACATGCGAGCTAGGCAGCATGTGTTTTTTTAGGTGTGTTTTCAGGAAGGGAGCTGTCAGACATAATGACTAACGTCACCCTCATTATACGCACATGTGTGGAAACGCACACGCGTAAGCTGGCAGGTTGAAGCAGTCGGCTATTCAGAACACAGAGAACTCATTCAGACGAACTGCACCTGCTTTTGAAACGGCTTAACAAGCAATTACTGGAGACGCGCGCACACACGCACAAAGATATCAAAACCCAATTCCAAGCAGATCGTTGGGTAGCAGAATGAAAAGTTACTGATATCATCAGCAAAGTGAAACGAAGGAAGGATTAAAACATAAAAGAAACAAATCCTAAACAGCTGAGGTTACTGAGAAGCTGTTTCACTCTAGCTGTGTCTAAACAAAAAGGAGGCGATGCATCGGCAAAACACTCGTTGAGGCAGCAATTAATCTGTGTAAATCCGGGAGTCGGGATCTGATAGGCCATGCTTAACTGCACTCAGAGTTGATTGATCATGAATAAACATGAGTCAAGGCTGCAACTGATCAGCAGTTGTAAAATCAGTGTAGATAGATGGACAAACAGTCATTTTCTCGCTGTTCGCATCGCTGTGACGGTGCTGCGTATTTGCATGGGGCCTGATGATGAACGACCACGGCAAGCAGGCGTCTTACCTTCCAGCCTTCATCGGCGTCAGAGCTTGAGGAAGATGACTGGAAAGTTCACACGTAAAAACATCCTAATGAGATGTCAGCGACAAATTAATTAGGTCTGCTGTGTTTTCTACGAAACCTACCTGCCGTCTAATAAGTGAGATTATGTTTTAATTTGCATGCTAGTTCTTTTCAGAGTCATTAACACAAGATGTACTGCTGCTTATTTGTCTGATTAAGAGTTGTGAGATCGAGAAGCTGAGAGATGCTGGTTTCAGTTGAAATGTTCATTCTGTGTTTGTTTCTTCTTCCTGTTCCTCTCAAACACCAGCCGCTCGTCCTGAGCCTGGTTCTGCTGGAGGCTTCTTCCTGTTAAAAGGGAGTTTTTCCTCTCCACTGTTGCCTTTGTGTTTGCTCAACACAATCTGCTGTCTTCCTTGGATAAATAACTTTTACTAATTGGCTTTTATAATGTTTATGAAAGTTTTTGTTCAGTGCCCTGAGATGACTTCTGTTGTGAGTTGGTGCTATATACATCAACTGAACTGAATTGAGACAAAATACGAGACGGATTTGTACTCACAGGCAATAACTATCAAACTTTCTAACTTGGTAACTCGCAAATCTTAAATCCTGCCTCTGCAGGTAAGTTTAGTGTCATCTTCATCCGAGTCTGGCAACTGTGGCAAAAGTGAAGCCAACATAAAAACACTATTTATCCTTCCTGAAACACAAAAGAAAATGTAAGAAAAGTCTCCACTCAAACTGTGAAACAGCGAGTAGTCTGAACAAACCAGGCAGCTTAAGATGGAGATAGCTCTTTTAGTCTTGACATTTTTATTTGTGTGACAATGTTCCGATGTAGATGACAAGTGAAATGCATTAGCAGTAAATGCATTCAAATTAATGTTTTCATCCCCACATGTAACATTTTTTAACATTTTAACCACCTCACAATTAAATTCTGGACTCCTCTTTGTGTTATAATAGTGCAGAGTAACCCTAACCTCCTCGTGCAGAACAGATATATTCGAAGAAGGCCTTTCAGTAAAATGGCTAAAAGAGTTAAATCATGTCATCTGGACTTGTTGCTTCAAGTAAATAAATGTTTTGTTCCCCATTCCCAAAAAAAGTGTTAAAAAAGCTGCTTCTGAGATTCCAACAGGAGGTTGGCTTGAAACACAGTATTGAAGGCGACTTATTGGACAGATCTGGTTGGCAGGCCGCAGACTGATGAAGTCCTCTGGATGTGGGACAAACATTTCGTCACTTAAAGAAACAGGTCCACATGACATGATTTAACCATTTTTGCTGTTATCTAGCTGGTTGATTGAGCTGATAAATCGTTATTAACAGGGGTGGAAGTAATGAATTACAAATACTCACATTACTGTAATTAAGTAGATTTTTGGAGTACTTGTACTTTTATTAGTATTTCTTTCAAGTGTGTAATTTTACTCACTTAAGTGCAATTTACACCATGTAATCTACTTCATTACTTTTAAAATCAGAAATCGCTACTGAGTACAGCCACAATTTAAATTAATATTCAAACCATTCGTCTGTATCTTTGCAGCCAATAAGGCTCTCAGATCTCAAACACACCAATTACCTAAGCAAAGGACAACTCCGTAGAGTAGAGTCATGTATGGACCGAAGATTTAGGGAAAAAGTTAAAATGGAGACATAGGACAAACTGTCAACAGAGAAAATGACAAGGTGAAGGTTGAGGACGAGGCCCGCGGCCGTACCTGGAGGAATGTTTCATGTACAGAGGGTGAAAAGGAGACAGCGTCCAGATGCAAACTTTGTTTGATCTCTACGGTTATAGCAGCTTCCAAGACTTCAAAAACATATTGCAGTATACAAGGTTTTACACCTGTATGATACTGCTTTTTTAATTGTTTGTATGTGCAGGTTATTAGTTTGGCTAAGTATGCAAAGATCTTAGATATTGTCACTACCATCGGTTTGCCTGGTACTAAAATAAGATGGAGCTTCTGAGCATCTGAGAAATGTGCTTTATATACAGTAAATCCAATTAACACAATAAAACATCAAATAATTAAAAAGTAATTAATACTCCGAGTAGTTTTGGGGAAGAGTACTTTGTACTTTTCCTTAAGTATTTTCATTACAATAGTACTTTTACTTGTAATTGAGTACAATTTAAGCAGTGTATTTGTACTTGAGTACAAATTTCCACCTCTGGTTATCAAGCTAAGGAAATCAGCAGATTGCGCTGCCATTGCAATGCAATCCCCCATTCGGAGCAGCACACTGGTGAAAGTGGAAAGGAATGACTCCCATTTAACAGGAAGAAACCTTGAACAGAACCAGGCTCAGGGTAAGCAGCCATCTGTCTCCACTGGAAAGAGACAGACTAGCAGAAGGATTAGGCTCAGTCTAGTTTCAGTGGAACAGAAAGCATAGAGCTAATGTCAATATGTTTCATTCAACCTTTATTTTGTCAGGTTAATCTCATTGAGCCTCGAGGACTCATTTACAAGAGCAACCTGCTACAAACTAAAGAATGATGACAACAATAACAGTAGAAATTTCCTTAAGCAATCAACAATAGACAAACAAAAGAGAGAAATACAGATTGTTTTAAACAAATTAAAACAAAATAATAAAGTATCAAACCATTATATTATATTAATATAAACATAGACAGTAGGTAAAGACAGCAGCAGATCAATTTGTCCTCCAGATGTCTAAGCCTATAGTAACACAAGGGATAGCATGGTGTAGTGGCAGGGCTTTTGACTTGGGACCCGAAGGACGCGGGTTCGCGCCCCGGCCACTACACACCTTGGGGTGTCTATGAGTGCACATCTCCAGCTCCCCGAGCGCGACTACGCTGCTCACTGCACCACCTGGTGGTGGTTGGGTTAAAGGCAGAAGACCAATTTCGTCTGTCAAGTATGGGAAACATACACAGATGACAAATGTGACAAATTATTATTATTATTATTATTAAACACAAGTCAACCCTAACTATAGGATTTATCAAAAAGGAAAGATTAAACCTAGTCTCAAGTCAAACTGAGTGTCAGCCTCACGGATAGAAGTTGGAAGCTGATTCCACAAGAGCGGAACCTGATGTCTGAAAACTCTGCCCCCATTTTAGAAACTCATAGGAACGACAAGTAAACCTACAAAGCACAAAGTGCTCTGTTGTGAAAATACAAAATGATTAGATCCTTAAACATGGAACTTTTTTGTTGAGAGCTTTACATGTTAAAACAGGTCCCTCATGTTAGACAGGTCCCTCTTGTAAATGAGACCCCGTGACTCAACGAGGCTAGCCTGTATAAATAAAGGTTGAATGAATGAATGAATGAATGAATGAAATAAGTAGTTTCATTTTATTCTGCATTTTACAGGGTGACAGTTAAAAGAAGCTAACACAACATGTATATGGTCTTTCCCACAAAGTCTCTGACAAAAGCATTTTGGACAAACGAAAGAAATTTTTAAGAAATTTTTTTTTTTTACTTGACTTGGTAAGAATTACAATAAACAGTGCATATATTGGCTATTTCTTCTGTAGCTGGGCAAATCAAGATAACAAAGATAAGATAGAGGAATAAAAATAAAAAAAGGAAATTTCATACATACCGTATATGTTGCAATTAATATTTGACGACCCAAAAAAAGGATATTGTGTGACAGGTCACCAAAGCTACAATGATAGTTGTCATTTCTCTTTGTGTTTTTAAATATTTTTGTATTTTAAAACTCACTTTTTTTTTTGTTTCAAATTGTTATTTTTTTGCTTTCTTGCAGCAGTGTTTTTCAAACGGGCAGCTGTTCTCAGCTGAAATGCTCAGATAATCCCTAAGTGCACTCGTTGTCAAGTAGCAAGACAGACAAACATTTTAGTGGCAAGCTGGTGAACACGGTGGAACATTTGGCAGCTAAAGAGGCAGAAATATTTTGAGTGGGTACAGATGAAAACACAGTGTTGGTGACTTCAGAATTTATGGTTCTCATTATGCTAGATACACAACTCCAAACAGAAGCTGTTGTTACTCAAAGTCTGCTGAGGGTTGGCTAACTAAAGCAGAACTCCAGGTTAAGAATAACCGCAAGACTTGACCTCGCATCAAAAGAGCTTTATCTAGGAACAAAGCCTGAGGCAGGCTGAGAAACAACGAGAAACTTTAAAAAACTAGATATCTTGAAATAACTTTTTATGGGTCATTAGAAACTTTAGAAGTACAGTAATCCCTCACTACTTCACAGTTCGTTTATCTCGGACTTGCTCTATCATGGTTTTTCAAAATAAGATTGTAGGCCTACATGACACACAATTGGCTGACTGATGGATGAGCCGCACGATCAGCGTGGATTTTTAAAAAATTAATTATTTTAAATTATTTAGCACCCCCTGCGCCTTTATGCGGCCGATGCTGCAGGATAAACTTCCTGCTGCAGCTGATCAGCTGTTCTCCGTGCAGAGCATAGAAGTGGGCGTGGCCAAGAACACTTGCAGGTGGCTGAGAGCAGCGGGGGCAGGCAGCTGAAATCATGACATTCTGTGTTCTTTTAGAGCGTTTAGAAACATTGTTTAGAATATTGCAGGAGTGTGGGAAAGGTTTAAAATGCTTTTATACAGTATATATATTTATAAACACTAAAATAAATTACTACTTACTACTTGTACTACTAATCCTACTTCGCAATTTTTCACTTATCTCGGGGCTTCAGGTTACGGATCCCCCACGATAAACAAGCGACTAATGTAACAGAAATGTATGTTCTAAATCATATAAATATAAAACTTTCATAATGTACTCCCTTTGAAACAGCATGGTGCTAAAGATGGGGACATCTAGTGGTAGGATTTCAGAATACAACCAAAATAAAACAATTTTACTTTCAAACTTTTACGTGTGTAAGGCTGCACAAAATGCACTTTTTGAAAAAAGGCTCAACCTTCAGCTGATGTTGGTTTTATCCTTTATTGGGTACTTCAGCAACATTGTTGATTCTAAGTCATCTATAGGTAAAAAGAGTCTGGGTGGCATTTGGTTTCCGGAAAGATTACGGGTATGGTTTTCAAATTAGGAAAAATAACTTTTTTCCAGCCTAATCATGTGAAATACAATTCTGGGGTCTATTCTATCTTCTTTTTTTTTTCTTCTTTTTTTTTTTTTACATACAGTACAAGCTCTAGCAGTTGCCATGCTTGGAAGGGAATGTCCCCCTGTGAAACTCTCTTGGACTCTTGGAAAGTTTTCTGTGAACTAGTACTTTAAAGCAAGTCAACTTTTTGTATATTTTTCTATTTTTAAAGCCTTTAAATAAGTCTGGTTCTGACAACAAAGATGGACATTACTAAGCAGGAGAATAAAAATACAATGGGGCCTAATTTAAAAACACCCATTGTCTTTTACCCGTTTCTTCCTTTTAGGGTTACGCGTTCACTGGTGCCAATATTCAGCTATCACTGTGTGAGGCAGGGCCTGGACAGGTTGCAAGTCCATCACAGGGACACATAGAGACAAACGAGACAACCAACCATTCACACTCTCACTCACACCTAGGGACAATTTGAGTTATCAATCAGACAAACATGTTTTGGTCTGTGGAAGGAAACTGGAGCTCTTGAGAGAAACACCACACATGCACGGAGAAAACATGCAAACTCCACCCAGAAAGGTCCTCGGCCGGGGTTGAACTGGCGATCTTCTTGCTTGAGAGAGGACAGCTCTACCAACTGGTCCACCGTGCTGCCCAATAAATATAAAATGGAGCCTAATTAAAGACCAAAATGTACTAATTTAAATGTCCACAGTCTATAATACAGACTTTGTTTTTGGCATCAAAAAAAAAATAAATAAATAAATAAATAAAATAAATAAATATATATATATATATATATACTAGGAACAGATGGAAATAGGCCCCGAGATCTTCTTCTGCCGTTATTGTAATTTGCCCACATGTGTTTTGTAAATGATTCCCGGCTGGGGTCTGGAGAGGAGTCTTTTCTTCAGGTGAAGGTGTTCAGGAATCTGGGTCTCTTGTTCATGAGGGATAGGAAGACAATCGACGGATCAGGGTCTCGTCTTCAGTAATGAGGGCATTGCTTCATTTGGTCCTGTTGAATAAAGTGTTGAGTCAAGAGGAAAAGCTCTCATTTTATTGGTCTGTCTTCATTTGCATCCCTTATCTATGGCCATGTGATATAGATCCTGACTAAAAGAATGAAAACCCAGATACAAGTGGACGTGATGAGCAGCGTTCAGCCTTAGAGAGAAGATGGGAATCTTTAGCATCCAAGGGAAGCTCGGAGTAGAGCCATTGGTCTTTATCAAAAGAAGTCAGTTGAGGAGGTTTGGGCATCTTATGCCTCCTGCGTGCCTCCTTTTGGAAGTTTTCTGGGCATGTCCCATTGATAAGAGGCCACATGGAGGACCCAGAACTCCCTGGAGAGTGGGTGTCTTCTCTGGCCTGGGAAGCCCCGGGGTCCCCCAGAAGGTGCTGGAGAGTGTCACTGGAGAGAGGGATGTCTAGGCTGCTTTCCTGGACCTGTTGCCTTTGCGGCCCAACTGACTAAGTAGAAGATGGAGTGGGTTTAATTAAAAATAATGCAATTCATTGCTAACATGGTTTTTCATTAATAAAAACAAAATGTTGTGAAGTGTATGCACAAAGTTCACAAATCCTTATATTTAGTGTATGCACAAAGTTCACAAATCCTTATATTTCAAAGTTTGAATCAAATTTTTAAACATTTATACAGTACTGTGAATATTTAATAAATCATGAGATTAAAAATAACAAAAATCCAAACACTTGATTTTATCAAAAAACGGGGAAACTTTTTAAAATGTTATCCATCTTTTGGATGCCACCTCGACCCAGTGCAGGTGGTGGGAGACAGAAGGACTCTAGCTAAAATAACATCATTGCTGGACAACATCTCCCACCCCATGCATGAAGCCGTTGCTGAACTGGAGAGCTCCTTCAGTGACATTACTAATAATAATAATAATAATAATGAATTCAATTTATACCGCACTTTTCATTAATAAAAATCTCAAAGTGCTACTGCATCCTAAATGCACAAAGGAGCATTACCACAGGTCCTTCCTCCCAGCAGCTGTTAGACTCTACAACCATCACTGCTTCCAACAAACTCAATACATATTAAATACATGCTGACATTGTCACGATCCATTAGGTTTGAACCCAAAAAGCAGGCAGGATGATTGAAGCAGGAGATTTGTTTTAAATTAAAACTTGTTTATTTTTAAACGACACAAAACAAAAGCTGGTGCGGCAGCAAAAACTAACAAACTAACAGACTGGCAAACAGGATGGGTACAGAAGGACCGTGTTGTCTGTGATAACAGAGAACAGAGCTGAAACCAAATAACAATGACTGGACAGGTTGGAGGTAGATGGCAGGAGTTTAAATGCTGAGCTGAACAGGTGGAAGAAATGAAGACTGATTGCTAAGCTGAGGCAGAAGGGGTGTGGTGAACAGTTGACTGACAGGAGAGGCTGTGAGCAATGACAGATGGGTGAAAAGCAAAACACAGCAGGAAAAACAAACAATGACATGAGGGGCAGAAAGAGTGAGCAGATGAGTAGAATCAGGGCTGAAGAAGCAGACTGAAGGGCAAGGCAGAGCTGTGCGTTTTGACGAGCGCCGCGCCACGCCGTGTGAGCGCCGCGACACAAGCCTTTGAACGCGGGCGTAAACGCGCCAAGCTCAAATTTTACGACCGCTCACGCGCGCGCGTTGTCTCACAATAAACTGCCCGGTGGCGGACTGTTTTGTATGAGACACAAATGTATTAAATATCCCTTCTTCATCGCTGAACTTGGCTTTTCTTTTGTTTTTTTGCCAAAAGTCAAGTGATCGCTTGAAGCGGTCACCATTCGCTTCCTCCTCCGATGAGGAGGAATGAATGAACTTGTCACGAGTGAACTAAAGTCATGTCCAACGTGGATGCGCAGGTTCTAAACATTTCCTGTTGTGCTGGTCTGCTGTGTGGGCTGAAGGACCAGCGCTCCCTGTTTTAATTCTAATTTTTAGGACTTTTTATTAACATATAAACACAGAACAAAGCTGCGCAGCCCTCTGCCTTTCCCGACCTGTCAATCAAATCAGTAGGCGTGTCAGCAAATGACCAATCAGCGACCTCAATTTGTCCCGTAGCTAAACGCTCCGCCCTGCTTCTGCTCAAATGACATCAAGTATTTGGAGCGAAAACGTTGCTGCTTCACGCTGAGCTCTGCTGTGAACTGCACACGCGCGTGGCGCTCGTACAGACGCACAGCTCTGCCTTGCCCTTGAGGATGACAGAGACAAAGTTACAACAAGAATCAAATCACACAAAGAACAGAACAAAAATCAGAAGGGCAGAGGAACAAAGAACATGAAGATTAAGCAGGGAGGCATGTACAGATTAAGTGATTAAGCAGGGAAGGCAAGTTGCAGGGAGACAGGAGCAGAGGAAGGGTGACAGGCATTACTGGGATGAATGGTAAAACTACAGGAGCAGAGGAAGGGTGACAGGCATTACTGGGATGAATGGTTAAACTACAGGAGCAGAGGAAGGGTGACAGGCACTACTGGGATGAATGGTTAAACTACAGGAGCAGAGGAAGGGTGACAGGCACTACTGGGATGAATGGTTACCTACAGGAGCAGAGGAAGGGTGACAGGCATTACTGGGATGAATGGTAAAACTACAGGAGCAGAGGAAGGGTGACAGGCACTACTGGGATGAATGGTTAAACTACAGGAGCAGAGGAAGGGTGACAGGCACTACTGGGATGAATGGTTAAACTACAGGAGCAGAGGAAGGGTGACAGGCACTACTGGGATGAATGGTTACACTACAGGAGCAGAGGAAGGGTGACAGGCATTACTGGGATGAATGGTTACACTACAGGAGCAGAGGAAGGGTGACAGGCACTACTGGGATGAATGGTTAAACTACAGGAGCAGAGGAAGGGTGACAGGCACTACTGGGATGAATGGTTACACTACAGGAGCAGAGGAAGGGTGACAGGCACTACTGGGATGAATGGTTAAACTACAGGAGCAGAGGAAGGGTGACAGGCACTACTGGGATGAATGGTTACACTACAGGAGCAGAGGAAGGGTGACAGGCACTACTGGGATGAATGGTTAAACTACAGGAGCAGAGGAAGGGTGACAGGCACTACTGGGATGAATGGTTAAACTACAGGAGCAGAGGAAGGGTGACAGGCACTACTGGGATGAATGGTTAAACTACAGGAGCAGAGGAAGGGTGACAGGCACTACTGGGATGAATGGTTAAACTACAGGAGCAGAGGAAGGGTGACAGGCACTACTGGGATGAATGGTTAAACTACAGGAGCAGAGGAAGGGTGACAGGCACTACTGGGATGAATGGTTAAACTACAGGAGCAGAGGAAGGGTGACAGGCACTACTGGGATGAATGGTTAAACTACAGGAGCAGAGGAAGGGTGACAGGCACTACTGGGATGAATGGTTAAACTACAAGAGCAGAGGAAGGGTGACAGGCACTACTGGGATGAATGGTTAAACTACAAGAGCAGAGGAAGGGTGACAGGCCTTAAGGCAGAGATACACTCGAGCGTCCTCACGGTACGCCTATACGCAGCGTACGTACGTCAAGGCAAAAGCGTAGCCCCGCGTAGCCCCTCAGGGCATGTACGCGCAAAGCTTTTTTTTTACGTCCGCGTGCGCGATACGCGGTGTCTGACCATAAACTTCCCCGGCGCCGGACTGTTTTGTATGTTACACAAATGAAATAAATTCCCCTTCTTTATCGCTGATCGGGCCTTTTCTTTTGTTTTTTTGCCTAAAGTCAAGTAATCACTTCTTCCTCCGTTCACTCCATGATTGAAATGAATGAATTCAGGTCCTACCTGGGTGCGCGATGTTTTAAATATCCCTGGTGGGCTGTGTGCTGCAGGAAAAGTGCTCCCTGTTATTATTTTTATTTCTGAGAGAACTTTTTATAACATATATAGTAGAAACACCGTATCAGAACACCGCCGCGGTCTTCAGCGAGCTACATGAGCTGACTGAAAGCTGTCAATCATTTCAGTAGGCGTGTCAGCAAGTAACCAATCAGCGAGCTCAGTTGAGTCCCCTCCGTGCGCAGCTGCTCATATTACAACAAGGAGAACGAGAGCGTTTGAAAGCTGATAGTTTCTGAAGTATAGCAGCAAAACACATGCGCACAAAATGCGCGCGTAGAGTGGCGTACCTGAGGACGCTCAAGTGTATCTCGGCCTTTACTGGGATGAATGGTAAAACTACAGGAGCACAGGAAGGGTGACAGGCACTACTGGGATGAATGGTTAAACTACAGGAGCAGAGGAAGGGTGACAGGCCTTACTGGGATGAATGGTAAAATCACATGACTGTGGACAGAAGTAGCAAAAATATGACAGAAGGGAGTAAGTGTGAGGTCAGGCTAAAGGGAGGGGAGTCAGCGTGGCCGCTGACCGTGACAGACCTCTGCTAAAACACACACTCTGCCTATACTGCTGTATTGTAAATAGTCTGTCCTTACAAATGTTCCAGTACATATTGAAAATTATTATTGATATTGTTTATCTTATTTCTTTATATATTGTTCTTAACATTTAGGAACTTTTGTGTGAATCTTTTTATCTTTTTATCTGTTGCTGCTGTTGCTGCTGTTACACTTGGATTTCCCATCCGTGGGACAATAAAGGCTGTTTCTATTCTATTCTAGTAAAGTTGCTTCATCAGTTAGTCTCATTTTACCTCTACGAAGAAAACTTGCTTTTTTAGTTTTTGTTTTCATCATAGAGTGACTTCTATGTCGGACACCCATTGAAATTATAGGTTTATCCCAAAAGAAGTTCCTGTTTATGTGGACTGACACATCACTGCACATCACTAATACATTAAAAATAAATTTGATAATTGGATTTATGATAACAGGATTTCTGGCCATTGTTAAGCTGCCTGGCATGGAAGGAATGTGCCGTAAGGTCAACACTCAGACTCAGATGCTGTGCGAGTGAATCTTGCAGGTGGGAAGGAATAGATCGTGGAGAAGTTGGAAGCTCGATTCGGCGTATGTAATCACAATTTGCCTGTTTGGAGTTGCCATGAGATTTTCTAGCGAGACTGTAACGGCAGATGGAAAATAACAGAGCTTGGCCTGACCCCCCAAAAATGTTGATGTCTGAATCTGGTTCCCCCTGCACTAGCCTTGAAAGGCTGACAAACTCAATTTCTCCAGGATATTATGGAAACAAGATGCTCTGCTCCACTCCCCAAGGACGTGGACCTGTGTCAGAGCTCAACCGAGCTGGCTGATAAACATTGTTCCACCTCTTATCAGGACTATGGCTGGAGGAGGGGGGGTTGCCTCTGGACAGTGCTCACGGACTACTTCCCCTGAAATTCACGCCTTCACGGTGCAACAATCTAGGAGATGTGAAAGCACCAATGACTGTGTCACTTACTTGGTGACCTGTGCTGGGACCTCCATCCACTCCACATGCATATGCCTCATGTCTGTATGTTGCTTTATTTTATTTGCTTGGGGGGTCGGGGACACAGTGTGAGATTTGATTTTTTAACCTCTTCTTCCCTCGTGTTCCCCCTTTTTCTAATCTAACAAAAAAGGTGTGCTTCTCTGCTATTGCACGCTTTTAGAGAGCAGTTTCTGAGCTGTTTCAATATGAATTTGAGCATCGGCTGTGAAAAGCACAAACTCTAAGCAAACAGATGCAAACGGGTAAACGAAGGAATCACGGAAGCTGATTAGCATTCTGATATTCCTTTTCAACATGCTTGGCTTATCTCATGCCTCTGTGTCATTATGTTCACCGGCTCTGTTTGTCATTTAACAAGTTTCAGGTCAGCAGACTCCAAGCAGGCTTTCCGCACTTCACGCTCATTCAAATTACAGACAGGATACGTGACTGATAACCAGAGATGAGCTCGTACAGAGAGCAAACAACAATATCCATATGTTTGTGTGTATTTAAAGGTGCGGCAAAGTGCCTCATTAATTATGTTTTTCAGTAATCTATTCCTCCAGTGAATGAACTTGTGTTGTTTGTGTTTATGGGCTTAGGGGGTTTATCAAGGATGTGAAATGTTTGTGTGTTTCTTTGGGAGAAAATGAATCATTACTACAACATGAATCATTACTAAAGTGTGCCATTACTGCTGTTTCAGAGCTTGAACTTTGAAAGCTGAATTAGAGGAAAATGGATTCAAGCCTTTCCGGAGGGGGCTAATCTGTGAGCTCCTGTTTTGCCACAGTTCATTTGATTTGGCATGTTCAACAAGAGTCACATAAACATGGGAAGATGTGGCTTCCAGTTTTACCAAAGCTGTCACTAAACGCAACACAAGAGATGGGATAAAACAACGTTGTTTGCCGGATTAGACAGTGTGACTGCTCGTGAAAACTGCAGCCTCCGGTTTCACTGTAGAATTAATCCTCTTAACTTAGAAAGTTACTACCAGGCTTTGTGTGGCGTTACGCACAGCTGACAAAGTTACACTTGAAATTCTGCTTTGCCATCTTTGAGCTGTAACAGGAAAATAAATTTAAGAATTGAAATCAGAGAGGGCAACTTTTTCCGTGTTTTCACTTTCATGATTACTTTCTGTTTTATTTCAGTAAACATGAACAGTTTTACTGTTTCTGGAGGCAAAAAAACATTATCTCAGGCCACTATACAATAAAACAAGTTAAATTTAATAAAAATATGGTACAATACAATGAGATTTATATACAGTACTGTATTTTCCGCCATAAACGCCACACCACCATATAAGTCGCATCAGTCCAAATATGTCTAATAAAGTGGAAAAATCCATAAATATGTTGCTTCGCCGTATACATCGCATATATTATGCGTCACTGCTGATGCGTCGCATTTGTTACGCATCACCACTGAAAACCCGGAAATGCGGGCCGGTGTTCTGCCAAAAAATCGATTGGCTGCCAAATGGCGGCTGCGGGGGTGTGCACGGGAGGTTTTTAACAAGAAGTCAACAAGATTAACACTTAAAAACAATTATTTGTTTGCTCAAAATTACAGTAAAGGTGTGTCTCAGTCTAACTTTTCCTTGATAAGTGCACTTCGACGGTCAAACAGCTGCATTTCAAAAGCCGGTATACAGAAACATGAACGTGCAGAGGGCGACTCATGCATTTCTTCAAAATTTAACAAGATAACCACTTAAAAACAAATATTTGTTTGCTCGACTTTATAGTAAAGGTGTGTCTCAGTTGAAATTTTACTTAAATGCACTTCAGTGGTCAAATTAGCTGCATTTTGCTGGGACGATGCAGCGAAATGAAGCTGATTTTACGGTTGCTCCAGGCATACAACGGTGGTATGCTATGACAAAACAATTGTGTCAATCATATCCACTTTTACTTATTACATGATACAACAGCATGCCATACTTGTCGTCTAGCAGCTGAAAATGGTAGTGTTCAATATTTTCAATCAGAATGAATGAAAACTGTCATATCTCAGCCAAAAACTGGTTTATAAATATGGGGGGAAATCCATAAATATGTCGCTTTGGCAAATAAGTCGCAGGGCATGCAAATTATGCAAAAAAACGCGACTTATAGGGCGAAAAATATGGTATGCAAACTTAGTTATCCTTTAAGAAAAGCACATCACCCACCCTTTGCATGCCAAACTTTTAAATAAAGATCTTGCACAATTTGTTCACACTCAGAGAATGTAAGTGATGGTGATTTAGTGTTTCTAAAGTTGATTAGCTGTAGAGACCATATTGAATGGAGTGGACTCCAAAAGTTATACATGTGTGCATGTAATGATTCCTTTTCTGATTCTCTGTAGTATCAGAAGAATAAGCTTTATTATCATTGCACCAAGATACAACGAGAACATGTAGGTACAGCCGTCCAAAAGATGGACGTAGTGCACGAAGCTGCTGCTAACTAGCGCAGCCACCTTATTCTTCTTCAGAATATTTTTGATTAGATGAGAAAAGGGAAGAAAAGATGATGAGAGACAGTATTAAAAAAATATCTTTTAAACCATGGCCTAGACAGGCCACGATTTGAGGCATCAAATAGCTATGTTAATTTAATTATTGTATTAGTGTTAGGTATTTTGCTAACAGAGTGACAAAAAGTTTATTTCATTGATTAATACCAATGTTTTAAACAGAAATCCTGTGCGCCCTGTTAGTTCTCGGAGTGTTTTGGATGAATATCTCCAATACTGTATCTTCAAAATCATCTGAGGTTTAGACATTTTAGTGTTCCCTTATCAGTCATGTTCACTCGGTGCAACACATTGACTATGGGAATTGCGCCCCCGCGCGGTTACCTGAAGTAATACAATCACGCCTTTACAGCAGGTGGGCGTCAGCATCACCACAGAGGCCCCGTCCTCTTGGTGTAAAGACGCGTGCGCCCATCTTACCTTCTCTTTTTTGTCCTTCACCTTGCTTAAACCTGAACTTCATGGGACTTCTCTGTAGCTACATCGCTCTGTCTGAGGTGAGCTCGCTCCCTACTCTGAGCGCACAGAGAATATTCCTGTGTGTGGCTGGGCTAGCGAAAGCTAGTCCAGCGTCTTTTATTTAACCTCAAGGTTTTTTCTCCTCTCTTCACAGACGGCTTCGCTCGACGGCGCTAACTGCGTCACACCGCTACCCCGCTAATGAGTAGCGGGCTAGCCAGCAAAAGCGACGCGACGAAGGAGACGTCTTCGGACAATGTTAGCACAGCTAAGAAGCTCGACTTTCTCAGCCATGGCGCCTGAGAAAGGGAAGCGAAAAGCAAAAAATGCTAAGAAGACCAGCAGGCCAGCGAGCCCCAGCTCCTGAGCCTGCCCCAGCAGCTGCGGCTACTCCCTCTCGGCGACGGACACCCACGAGGCCTGTCCCGTCTGCCTGGGGCTGTTGCGCGCTAAGACAGCGCTGGAATCCCCCGACTCCTGCCCGCATTGCAGCTAGATGATAGAGTCTGTGAGGAAGCGTCGCATTGACATCGTGGCTAAGGCCATGGGCGGCATAGCACCAACACGGGACCCGGACCTCACAGAGCCGCTCACTCCCACACCGGAGCTCGAGAACATTGATCTGGAGGACAGTGGACAGGTCGAATGGGGAGACAGAATGGACATGGCGGCACCCGTCGGGAACTTGACGGCTGAGTTTGACACACAAGGCCTGATGAATGTAGACGAACTCTCGCTAACGGCCTCGGGGGAGATTTCGGACAAAGAAGCCGACAACGAGGACGAAGGGGAATATGAAGAATTCCCCCAGAACCCAATGGCAGCTCTGCCAGAGACAGACGTGTCCATCCCCGCCTTGTTTGATCTGTGTCGCAGAGTGGCGGACGCGCTACAGATCGCCTGGCCAGAACCCCCACCTCGCTAACAGATTACGAGGTTGGCGGGCACCTACTTCTACGCGAAGCAGCAATCGGCCACGAGACACAGGATGCCGATTTTCCCTGATTTTTTTCACAGAGCTCATTCGCACCTGGGCTGAACCCAGAGCTCCAATGCTCCTGCCGCTCTCTCAGTTCTTCGACGTTTCCGGAATGGAGGCAGCAGGAATCGCCAACGTCCCGCAGATGGAGGACACGCTGGCGGCTCACTTGGTCCCCAGGACGTCGGGTGCAAAACCAACTCTGCTCAGCAAAGCCTGCCGCGCTTTGGCTGCACAGCTCGAAAAATGCTACCGAGCTCAGGGCCTCGCGGTCCGCGCGATGAACGCTTCAGCCTTGATGCAGGCGTACCTGGCAAAGAAGCTTCAGGAGCTCCAGGTAACCGCAAACAAAAAGATGGCGGTTGACATCCTAGAGGAAGCCCGCAGGGCGACTGACTTTGTGCTCAGCATGATGGGGACCACGGCCATAGCTCAAGGGAGATCCATGGCTGAAGTGGTCATCGCCCAGCGCCACCTGTGGCTCACTCTAACGGACCTGCCAGAAGGCCAACGTTACCCCTTTCTTCACCACCCGATAGAGCCAACGGGACTCTTCGGGGGGCTCTGGAACGTATCCAGAGCAGGCTGGAGCAACGAAGCAAACAGGCTGAAGCGTTGCGTGAGGGGTTGCCGAGAAAGGCTTTCGCCCCTACCCAGAGACACCAGCAGGAGCAGACCTGTGGAGTCTCGACACCGCTCAGCCACACGCCGCCCCCCCGCAGAAAAGGCCAGCTTACGACAGGGAGCAACAGCAGAGACCCGTAGCAGGTCCATCTCAGGCCGGTCAGTCCTGGAGCAGGAACAGGTTCGTTCCTCGCCAAGCGGTTCCGCCGAGGACTTCCTTAACGAACCGGGAAGGAAGGCCGAAACGGGCCTGACGAAGCGGGTCCGCTCCACAGTTTTGCAGGTTCGTCCACCCACGGGGTACGGGAACCAAGACATTTAATCCCAGACTTTATTTTTAAAAGACTACGAAAAGCTAGTGACATTCGTGTGTGCTCAAAACATAATATTTCTGACATGTGTGTAATAAAGACAAATTTATGTTCTTCAAAACACAAAAATAAAGTACCAGAAGCACAAACTGCCCTGATTCTTGACTCAAAAAAAACAAAAAACAGGGACAACAACAACCCATTTTTATGAAAACAGTCACAATAAAGGGAGAGGGCAAGCACCCCTCCTCCCTCGTGCAGCACAGGGTGTCAGGTCAGATAATGAATCGCAGCGGGACGTCTGGGATCTGTCTGGAGCAGACAGACTTCACAGCGTCCACGTGCAGGCAGGTCAGTTCACTTAGGGCCGAGTGAGGGGGGTCAGAGTCTCCCCCGCCTGCACCCATGAGGTGCAGGCAGCCTGCAATAAACATGCCTCTGAGGCTCTCAGCGTATGCGCAGGCCTGGGTGGGCATGTCTACCGAACACGTGGGTCATGTCAACAGTGTGTCATGTGCTCCGCCTGCAGTTCCACAAGCGGCCGCCCCCATTCACAGGGGTGCTAAAGTCAGATATAAACCTAGAACGTGCACACGTCTTGAGGGAGGAAATAACAGCAATGTTGCAGAAAGGTGTGATCCGTGTTGTTCCAAAACGAGACATAAACACTGGCCACTTCAGCAAATACTTCCTCATGCCCAAACTGGACCAAACCTTGAGACGGATACTGGATCTCAGGGCTTTGAACAAGAGAATAACAACTTACAGGTTCAAAATGCTTACGCTGAGACAAGTACTCCAGTCTGTGAGACCAGGAGATCACATGTGCACGGTGGATCTGAAAGACGCTTACTTCCATGTGAGCATTTGGAAGAGACACAGAAAATATATACGCTTTACATTCGAAGGGCAAGCTTACGAATTCAAAGCTTTACCTTTTGGATTAAAAACCGCTCCACGCTCTTGCACAAAGTGCCTGGACGCAGCTTTGACCCCCCTCAGGGGTCAGGGGGTCCGAATTTTGAATTATTTGGACGACCTTCTGATTCTCGCCAGCGGCAGAACACAAGCCCAGTTGCACACATACATGGTGATGATGCACCTGGAGGCTCTGGGCTTCGTTTTAAATCTACAGAAAAGCGATCTGACTCCATCACAGATTACCGTATTTCTGGGCGTACAGATCAACACCATCTTGTACAGAGCACGGCTTTCAGAGGAGCGGGTTTCTTCGATACGCCTCTGCTTGGCACGCTTTCAGCTGGGTCAGAGAGTGTCCCTCAAGCTCAGCCAGTGCTTCTTGGGCCTACTGGCAGCCGCCATCCCCTGTGTGCCCCAAGCATTGCTGAAAATGTGTGCTCTGCAAATATGGCTAATCAAACAAACGCGTCCTGCCACCCTCAGGTGGGCAGGGAGGATTTTGATCAGCCAAGAATGTTTGATAGCCCTGGAACTCTGGAGGGATCCCTCAGTGTTCACTACAAGCATCCCGCTGGGACGAGTCCTGTCTCGTGTGGTAATCATGACAGACGCTTCATTGGGAGGATGGGGAGCAGTTTGCAAGAACCAGAATGCCCAAGGGCTCTGGGGAAAACAGGATGCAAAGCACTACATCAACTTACTGGAGTTAAAAGTTGTTTATCTGTCAATACAGGTAGTCCCCGATTTACGAGCGAGATCCGTTACAACGAGGCGCTCGTAAACCGGAAATCTCGTAATTTGGAACGGTTGCCATGTCTCTCGTAAGTCCGGAATTTCGCTCGTAAATTGGAACGGTTTCGCTAGCGCGACTACAAACACTCGTTTTTCATCAAAAAACTGCTTATGAGTGCATAAAAATGATCGGAAACGTGTGTCCATATGTTTAGCTAACTAACTGTGGTGAAAAAACACATGAAAACTCAGTATTTTTTGCGTTTTTTCCAAAAATTCGCCAGCTCGTAAGTCTGGAACCTCGTAGATCAGAGCGCTCGTAATTCGGGGACTACCTGTAAAGCTATTTTACAAAAAGGGGCTGATTGCAAAACAGCATGTCCTCATAAAATCAGACAGCAAGACAGCAGTGTCCTACATCAACAGAGAGGGGGACGAGGTCGCGGCCCTCCTCGGCCTGACACACAGGTTGCTCACGTGGTGTGGCCCCAGAATTTTGTCACTAAGAGCGACACACATCCTGGGAGTGCTAAACCACAGGGCAGATGCCCTCTCAAGAGGACCACTACTGGCCTCAGAATGGAGACTGAATGCACGGATAGTGGACCAGGTCTGGTCACGATTCGGGCGGGCATCCGTCGATCTGTTCGCATGCAAAACCAGCTCGCACTGCGCTCTGTACTTCTCACTGAAGGAAACAGACGCAACGTTGGGGACGGATGCCCTGGCACACGACTGGCCAGCAGGGGTGCTGTATTACGCGTTTCCACCTGTCCCTTTAATCCAGGTGACGCTGGAACGTGTACGCAGGGGAGCCCTCTCCCTGATATTAATAGCCCCCAGGTGGCCACAGAAACCGTGGTTCCCAGAAATAATCTCATTGTTGTCAGGGACTCCATGGCAGCTGCCCCCCCACAGGGACCTGCTGACTCAAGCCCACGGGCAGCTTCTCCATCCACGTCCAGAACTGTGGCAACTCACAGCTTGGCCGCTGAAAGGAACAGGCTGATGGCCTCGGGCCTCCCCAGTAATGTTATTAACACAATACAGGGGGCGAGAGCTGGGTCAACTCAGACTCTCTACGCTCGTAAATGGCGTGTCTTTGAGGCCTGGTGTCTAGAGAGGAATATTGTCTCATATTCCTACGACCTGGTCCAGCTCCTCACCTTTTTACAGGACCTGTTGAAAAAAGGCCGCTCATTTTCCACCATTAAGGTGTTTTTGTCAGCCATCTTGGCATGCCACAAAGGCTGGGGGGGTAAAACACCCGGTGTCCACCCTCTCACGATACGTTTCATGAAGGACGTACTAAGGAAAAGGCCCCCCAGCAGGACTCTGGCCCCAGACTGGGACCTTCAGTTAGTCCTGGATGCCTTGTGTGAGCCTCCATTTGAGCCTCTCAGCAGCATTAAGATAGACTTGTTATCTTGTAAAACTGCTTTGCTCCTGGCTCTCTGCTCAGCTAAACGTGTGGGTGACCTCCACGCTTTATCTGTGCACCCAATGTGTACATGATTTGCCCCTGATGGGTCAAAGGTCACTCTGCGTCCTAACCCCACATACATGCCAAAAGTACCAACTCTAAATCCCAGAAGTCTGGACTTTGTGCTCTCTGAGTTTCCTCCCCACCCTGTTCTCACTGAGGAACAGAGGAGGTTGAGATCACTCTGCCCTGTCAGGGCCTTGAGTGTTTACATCCACAGAACTGTCAGTTGGAGGAAAACAAACCAACTGTTTGTTTGTTTTGCCAATCCTGCTGCTGGCAGAGCCCTTTCAAAGCATCACCTCTCACACTGGGTGACTGAGGCCATAAAAAAGGTTTACAGCAGCAAAGGTCAACAGGTGCCCTCTGCGGTACACGCCCATTCCACTCGAGGCCTGGCAGCCTCATGGGCTCTGTTTAAGGGTGTTCCTGTGGTAGACATTTTTACTGCGGCTAACTGGAGTTCCACAAATACGTTTGCAAAACATTATTGTTTGGATGTCACTGCTTGTGACGTCACTCAGGCTGTACTCTCTAACACACAGTAGAGATCAGCCAAAACGCCTAAAGTATAAAGGCAGAAGTTCTCACAAGCATGCATTTTTACTAAGCATTTCAAGGGCGTGAATGAATTACGTTCCCATAGTCAATGTGTTGCACCGAGTGAACATGACTGATAAGGAAACTGAAAGTTATGCACCATAACTCATGTTCCCTGAAGGAAGGGAACAAGGTGCAACACATGTTTGCCCTTTTCAATGCCAAAGCTCGTAAAGTGCTCTTGGTGAAAGTAAGATGGGCGCACGCGTCTTTATACCAAGAGGGTGGGGCCTTGGTGACGCTGACGCCCACCTGCCGTAAAGGTGTGATTGTATTACTTCAGGTAACAGCGCGGGGGCGCAATTCCCATAGTCAATGTGTTGCACCTCGTTCCCTTCTTTCAGGGAACATGAGTTATGGTTAGGGATGGGGCCGATCCGATCCAGTATCGGTATCGGTATCCGATACCAGCATCATTTAAGTATCGGGTATCGGATCAAACCTGCCGATACTTTTCCGATCCAGCTTCAAAGAGCATTTGTGTTCAATCACATTCTGTGACTGCACTTCTTAACATTGTGTGAGATAAACCCATTGAAGACATTCTTAAGCCTTACAATAGGGAAACCACTGACTTTAACAGCACACAGGACATGAGGCAATTACAGTATACCTCACACATGTCCTACTTACTCATGGTGCAGCTGAAAAAACTAAAAAGCGCTAAAGCATGATGGGAAAGACAACACAGCCACTCCCCTTAACCGTGTCTTCATTGGGTGTATCTCACACAATGTTAAAATTAGGGATGGGGCAGATCCGATCCCGTATCGGTATCGGTATCCGATACCAGCATAATTTAAGTATCGGATATCGGATCCAACCTGCCGATATTTCCGATCCAGCTTCAAAGAGCACTTGTGTTCCATCATATTCTGTGACTACCGTCTTAACATTGTGTGAGTTAAAACCAATGAAGACACTCTTGAGCCTTACAACAGGAAACTCACAAACTTTAACAGTATAGTCTTTATAGTATAGAAAACATTCCAAAATACACATAACTTTATAGTCTCAGCACAAAAATTTCATTATACAGATTCACATACCTGAACAGTATCGGATCGGAA
The DNA here is from genome assembly GCA_038048925.1 of Garcialebias charrua. NCBI lineage: Eukaryota > Metazoa > Chordata > Actinopteri > Cyprinodontiformes > Rivulidae > Garcialebias > Garcialebias charrua. Next base: position 31,699 of record JBBPBX010002304.1, on the reverse strand, counting down.
AAGTATCGGTATCGGCAGATACCCAGTTCTTAAGTATCGGTATTGGATTGGAAGTGAGAAATGTGGATCGGTGCATCCCTAGTTAAAATGAATAGTTTGGGTGCAAAAGTTTCATTATACAGAGTCAAATACCTGAACAGTATCGGATCGGAAAAGTATCGGTATTGGTCGATACTGAGTTAATAAGTATCGGGATCGGATCGGAAGTGAGAAATGTGGATCGGTGCATCCCTAGTTATGGTGCATAACTTTCAGTTTCTTACTGTTGATCAGCTATAACAGCCATGTTTAATGGGGTTAACTCAAAAGTTAATTATTTGTAAGTTTGTATTCAGTGGTTACTTTCTAAAGGTTGTATTAAAACATCTCAACACAACAGAAAAGCTTCCATTGTTGTCAGGATCTGTGTTTTACGTTGTTTTCTTTTGTGTTTTATGATTAGGTTTATTTAGGGTTTGTGATTCTCGTGTTTTGTTCTGTTTTTTGTGTTATTGTCTTTGCGTATTCCTTGTGTCATTACTCACTTTACCTCAGCTAGTTTCTGCTCCTCCATCTGCCTGCCACACCTACCTTACCTGTTCCTCCTCTCCAGTTTGTCACAGATGCAGTCACTCTTCCCATCAACCTTAGTCCATTCATTCTGTTTGTCCCTTTTCAGTCCATCCTCCGACAAGCATTATTGTTTCTCATACCATATACAGTATGGTCCATTTCGTGCTGATCCTTGTGTTTGTCTGCATTCTGGCTGCTCTTTCATAAAACTATTCCTTGAAATGCCGCACTGAGCAGTTTGTCTTTCTCCTCCTTCTGGCCAGTAAAAAAATCACAGAAAAAACTGACCACGTCAAGCACGGCATAAGCTTTCAGAAATGAAGCGGGCAGTGTGGAACAAAAAGAGGCATGGAGCTAAACTTAGCTGCACTGTTGTGAAGGGTGATGCTTTAAACATGTGTCGGACGTCTCCCTCATGTCATTTTGCAAAACATCTTTGTGGTTAATTTTTTTTAACTAAATACATAGTTGCTGCGCCTCATCATCAATCTTCCCTTTGACATAAATCTGTTTGTTGTTGTTTGATCTTGCGAGTGGACATTTACACACTTGTGTCGTCAGTTCATCGCATTATTGAGCCGCAGCACTGCAGCTTAATTTTTCACGTTTTGTATGGCCCGGCTGTTACTACCCTGCTCTGTGGCACATAGGCTCACCAGGAGCTGGCTTTGACCACCCTTGCCACCTCAGTCCATTAAGAAGACACACCAATGTGCCCAGAACACATCTGAGTCCCAAACAGAGGCGTACTGAGAAAGAGCCTTGGGTCTAAGCCTCCTGAAAACCATGACAAATGTGGTGGATGTCGATTATACAAAACCAAACGGCATAATTTTTTGACAATAATTTTACAAGCATTGCCTAAATTTATCTGCATTGTTGATGATGTAGATTTATAAATTTGCAATGGACTGCTTTGTTATAATATATTTTATATCTGGAGCAGGAAGAGGAAGAGCAATCATCATCTATTTCAGAAGGTTTATTTTACCCACATGTAAAGTACAAAGATCACCAGCCCTGGGCCACCTCACCATGCAATCCCAAACAATGGCCCCGAATGTAAACTGAAAGCCCATCTTCTTCAGAGCTTGGTCACACCTTCCAGGAGGAGTCACCACCATCGACGAATGGGAAGCCCCACTCTATCATCTAAAAAAGTTAAGTCTGGTCCTCTGGACATTCAAAAAACAAAACAAAAAATTGTAGAAACTATTCGTCTTTCCTACAAAAGACTTCTTCAGCTCAGTCTTATAAATAGCACCTTCTCATAGTGGATCAACTAATTTGCTGTTGACAGCCAAAACCAGCTGCTCACATGATTAAGGAGGACCATCAGCCTAACGATGGATTGTTAGCACCCTGATGGTTGCTTGCTATTCATGTTCAATAATCCAGGTAAAATCCAACAATGTTCAGTCAGGTCACCTGTGTGGTTTCTTTTGTTGCTGAGACATTTCGTCCTTCATCTGAAGGACCTCTTAAATCTGAGAAGTCCTCCAAACAAACTGATTCCCACAAACAGCATACTCCATAGTGGATTAAAAACAGTTTGCTGATGCTAAGATGGCCTCCAGGCCCACCCTCTCCCCCATCAACTCCGCTGAGACAGTCATGCCAAAGTGATTCAAAATAGGCCTGTCGTGATAAACAATAAATCAATTAATAAAAAAATGAAAATTATCAACTTCATTTCACTTTATCGGCTTTATCGTTTTTTCGTGCCTCTTTTTACTGAAGGCACTAGGTGACAAAAGGCTCAACTGTAATGCTCTTCACTGACCCCTCCCTTTCTTTTTAAAATCCATTTTAATCATCCAAAATACGTTTTTGGATCGTTAGAAGCAGCTAAGCTTAGAAGCTAAGCTACGAGCTAAGCTAACAGGCCGACCTCGGGAAAAAAAACCTCTGTCGTGTTGAAGCTCCAAAATTTACAGTTGAAATCCATACCTTCATATAAGAAGTTGTTTTTCTCTGCAAAAAGAAGCTGAAAACTTGTTTATTTATTTTTTTAAAAGCTTTGTGTGAAAAATGCTATGCTAAAGAGCTCAAACCACACCAAGCGTCCGCCATTTTGAGAACCAAAAAACAGGAACGAGAGATGTCCCATGTCATGTCCAAGGCCTCCCTCCCATTTGTCTTAAAGAGATACACTCACACTCTCACTATCCATCCTTCGGTTCAAACAGTCTTCTACTGCCATCTGGTGGTCAAAAAAGATACTACAGTACATGCAAAACAAATAACCAACATTTCTTCTTAAATTTGACAGTTGCTGCTAATTATTGTCAAATTTCAAACAATATTATCATTTATCGCAATCATTTCTGAGACAATTAATCGCCCAGCAAAATTTGTTATCATGACAGGTCTAGTTCAAAACAACAAAGTTCATGCTCATCCAAGTAAAAATCCAACAATGTTCAGTCAGGTCATCTGGATGGTTTCTTTTTTGCTGTTATATGATTAAAGATTATAGCAATCGTCGTTCAGGTCAGAAATCAACCATTTCTCCAAACAAGGGTTGTTCAGAGACCTAGCTACAACAGGTAAGACATTAATTGTTTACAACCTTTCCATAAAACACCACTTCAATAAAAAAAAACTTTTGCTTTAAACTTGAGTTACAGGACATGTTTTTTAATCCACCTAATAGTCCATCAGTCCGCACATTTTAAGTTTAGAGCTCTCCCTCAAGAAAACACAATCATTTCAGCAGCAACTAAGCTACCAGTAAGGATAAAAACAAACTTTCATTCAGCTGAATTCTTAATTATTATTATTTTTTTAAAGTTCAGTTTGTGTGCGGTCAGTCCCTGTGTTTGTATCAGTGTCCCATTTAAACGTGACTGACGGATCTTCTTTTTAATTAATTTAATTCTTCCATATTTTCTCCATGAAGCCTCGTCGCTGGTGTTCTACGCACACACACACGTTGACTCCACGTTGGTGTTCCTCGTTACTGACCTCATCTGGAGGAACATGCCAACTGGACAAGTGACTGAGCAGATATGTGTATTCGCGTGTTTGTGCGTGCATGCGCCTCCACCTCAGAGGAATCTGTTTGGTAATCTAACAGTGAAATTGAATTATGTTGCCATAGAAACCAGGATTAGGTTAAGGGATGTTTACGAATGGTCAATTAGTGTTATTACTGCAGCATATGTGAGCTGGAAACGGGGCAGGCCGAATTGCAGGCAGATAAAAGTGTGGAAAAGGAGAAAAGAGGTCCATCTTGAACTTTAATCCTCTAAGAGTAGAGAAGTAAATAAATTTTGGTGGATTAAAACAAACAAACAAAAATTTACATCTGATTTCCTGGATTCCAGCTGCAGCATCAGTAGCTTGTTGGCGAGATGTCTGTTCCTTAACAAACCACCCAGGACACATTGAGCAACATACATGAGATATATTGAATAAATAAAAAAGACAGAAAAGAGACAGAAACAAGGAGACGACTTCAAAGCATCCTTTTATGCAATCTGTTTAGAATTTTAAATCAGCAGTCCAGATCCACCACAACAAAAAGATGAAACGATAATCTGATAATCGTTGCATTGTTTTACAGGAGGAAAATGTTTCTGAATATATTTCTGTGTTTACGTTATCGCTGGAGTGGAATGCGCTTAAAGAACAATAAAATGTTTCATTCTGCTTTAAGCAGATCTGGTTCGGTTCCTTGTGCTTGTTATGGTCGGCCTCTCTTTTTGTGATTACGGAGGGGAGCATCTGCCCCTGTGTGTGCGCTGAGGTTTATGTCTCCTGTGTGTTTATGAGGAAGAAAACAATTGTGAAAAGATGGATTATAATGGATTACATGTGTGTTTGTGTATACTGCATGTACTGCTTGTTGACACTTATTTACAGTATGTACAGTTCAATCTGACTTTAATTTTATCTTTTGTCATCCAGTGTGCTTCTTCCTAAGGAGCCCATGCTGAGCTTTGAGCAGTTCTTTGATATGCATTAACTAAAGTGCAATCAGTGAATTTTTTACCAGGGAGAATGGGGCTTTAATGTTTAGTTTTTACATCATTTTGTGTACCGTATTTTTTGGAGTATAAGGCGCACCGGATTGTAAGGCGCAATATCCATGAATGGGTCTGTTTTCATAAGGTGCACTGGATTATAAGGTGCTTTAAAGGGGACCAAATGTAGGATATATAATTTTTTGTGGTTTATCTGTGGGCTATCCAGACCATTTTCAGTCAATTTTATACACAAAATAATGCTTAGATTAAAAAATATCCCCTTTCTAATTCTGCCAAATTTCACTTCCGTTCTAAACGACCGGTTTATGAATAATGAGGTCTGAAAGCCACGCCCTACAAAGACCTATTTACATTAACTACGCCCTCTGCAACAGCCAGTATCTCTAATATGTTGTTATTTTAAAATTAGCTCTTTTTTATTACTCATTTGACTTACTGTTAGTGCTAGTAGCTTAAGATAACTTACCAAAAGCCCTCTGCGTGCGCCGCCATTTGCAGCTCCTTTTTTTAGCATTAGCTCCGAGGCTAATGATAGCTTTTCCTCTCCGAGCGGGCGGTGTGCTCCGCTCGTTGCATGCGGCGCTTGTTGGAGCGTGCTTCAGTCCACACACAAAGTTCACAGAATGTCTCCAGTTAATTTATCCGCATGAGGCAACTTTTGACCGGACCCCCGGACGTCAAAAGTCAGTAGCTCGCAACAACTCCCGCACGCAGATGGTGTCTTCGCCGGCGGTCTGCAAAACAAAAGGCTTAAAAAAAAAAAAAGGAAATCCGCGACCGTGACGCGAACCTGTGTCCTTCGGATGACGAGTCCGGTTCATTACCTCTGGGCCAACCGTGCAGTTGTGCAAAAACAGACTTTCGTCGTATAAGAAATAATCACAACCACCTACATTTAGAACGCTGAAGTTTTGATTAGATTTTGATGAAGTGAAAGGTATTCTTAAAATAAATAAGTTGCTAATCTGAAAATATATCGATCAGTGGTGCTTGATGGCTCTTTTTTATTACTCATTACGCGAAGAGAGTGTGTGTGTGCACAGTTTTCTGCCGGCTTCGCGTTGGGAGCGATATTACACTAAAAATTGAACTAAAACGTAAAAATAACAATTATAAAGTATTATTATGTCGATGTATATATCTAGTCTCACCCCGATTTCTCCGAAACAAAAGGCTTTAAAAAAAAGGGGGGGGAAAAAAAGATGCCGTTGACGGGACGCGATCTCCGCTCTCCTGCGTGGCGGTCAAGTGTCGTAACCGCTCAACCAAACTGACAGTTGTGCAACAGTAGTCCTTCATCATATAAGAAACAAGTCCAAACCGCTAGAGTGTGTGTGCACAGTTTCAACGAGACAGAGTTCATTCAAACAAGGTAATAAAACATTCTGGTTTTACTCGAGATGTGCTGCATGGCTGGAGCAGGGCAAACCCCTAGCCCCCCATGGGCTAAATAAATGAATAAATGACCGCCAGGTCAGCTCCTAAACCGCTAGGCAACCGTGACATCTTTTATACTCAAGTGGGTGGAGCATCACCAGGGGTTGCTAGGTGAGGGGCTGGACTCAGGTTTGAGGTGATTGGCTACGGTTTGTGACATCACAAACCGCAGGAAGTGTGAAACGGAGCGTTTTTAATCACAGACAAATAAATCTACTTAGAGTAAATAAACCACTGGGTGCATTTTTTTGGCACAAGGACTGTTTTTTTATGAAGTAAATACCCAAAGTTTAGTAAAAAAACATTAAAAAGTGAATTTTGCATGTGTGGTCCCCTTTAAGCAAAACAAAACAATTAGATAAGTCAAACTATTCATCTCGTTCACAATAATCACACAAAATTGGTTTGAGGTCAGTAAGCACAACCTGAATTAATACATGAGGCGCACCTGATTATAAGGCTCACTGTTGATTTTTGAGAAAATTACAGGATTTTAGGTGTGCCTTATTGTCCGAAAACTACGGTAGGTTTGTCATTGCTGCGCACCCCTCCAGCACAATTGCTTCTACTTGAAGATTTGGGGAAATACTTTGTATCTTAGATTGGATATATTTGCTGTGAAGATTCTCAATCATCCAGGAATTGATAAATCAAAGGGATTAGAGAAATACTGAGAAAGCTCCTCTGCTGGGAGGTGAAACGTCTTCAACTGCAGATTTGAAGTTCTTATTTTTTTATTTTGGATGCTGCTGAAAAGACAAAAATAAAAGAGACCAACTTTGTTAAAGTTGGTTAGAATAAGGAAGTTCCAGCAATTTCAGTGGGATAAAAAAGGACACAAACTTTTTCTAAGATCATCCAACATTCTGGTGTATCAGGCCTGGTCCAGGCCAGAGTATACCCTGGTGGTAAACTGTCCTAGTCCAAACTGTACTGGAAGGAGCCAAGATGGTGTAGTGGCAGGGCTTCTGACTTGGGACCCGAAGGACGCGGGTTCGCGCCCCGGCCACTACACACCTTGGGGTGTCTATGAGTGCACACCTAATTCTCCAGCTCCTCGGGCGCTTTCTATGGCTGCTCACTGCACCACCTGGTGGTGGTTGGGTTAAATGCAGAGATGAATTTCGTCTGTGTATGGGAAACATACACAGATGACAAAAAAGGACATTATTATTATTATTATTATGTGAAACAGCCTAGGCCAGATATATTCCTCCAGACCAGAATATATCCATCCATATAATGCAATATTTCCATATTCTCACCAGTCCCAGGACAATCAAGGGATAACTTAAAGTGAGACTAAACCCAGGTTGAGACGGTAACTCCTCCTTCCAAAATCTCCCTGAAAATGGGCGTGTCGAGAGACAAGGAGGGGTGGAGGTAGAGTTGTGCTTTTGTTCACGCCTCCACCTGCAACAACCTAAAACAAATTAAACCTCTAGCCAACAACATACACCAAGCAACAACAAAGAATAAACATGTAGATGTATTTATCCATTCCACCCATTCCATCCAAAACCAAAGGCCTAAAAAAATGAAAATGAAAAGAAAAATAAAACCGCTTGTCAGGAGTGAAATGCAGCACTTCCATATAAGGTATGCACTTCTCATCTCTGCAGGGGATTGGCTCTGCTTGAACCACCTTTGTGACATCAGAGTGAACAGTCCTGACCAATATGAAAATTAAGGTGCAATAACCTCTGTTCAACCCAAAGGACTACCGTAAACACAGTTTTAGACCAAATATTGCCAAATATTGCCAATTTACACAGATATGCACAATTATGTGAAAATAAACACAGCATAGTGCTAGATAATATTTTAAACACATTCTAGAGAGTTTATCAGCTAAAAAAAGTTAATTTTGGGTTTAGTCGCACTTTAAGCAAGTGGAGAAGGCCAGGTGGGAACAAAGGAGGTACTCCAAGAACGCAGAAGGTCCAGGATGTCGAAGAAGCTCAGGAGATCCTGTGAGGTGTAGGTGCAGGGCGGTGGAATAAATAAAACTCCAGAGCAGGGCTATTCAACTGGTGGCCTGCGGGTGACTTCAATCCGTCCCACTTCTTTTTTTCTTTTTTTTTTGATGGGGGTGGTGGTGGAGGAGAGGGTTCTGGGTTTGGGTTTTGTGCTCTGGTTATTGTGTTTATGATTCAATGCAATAAAATAAACAAATTAAAAAGGTAAGAGATCATTTTAAACTTTGGTTTATTTATATAATCATTTTAATCGCTGGATGTTCGGCCCCCGAGCTGTTGGCTTTCAGAAACTGTGGCCACCTGAGCAGTTTTGTTGAATAGCCCTGATCTAGAGAATACAACGAAGGGCCAGGAACACACCACCATCAGACAATTCAAAGAAACAAGGAGCATGGGATTCAAGTTATAAAGCTGTGGTGTTCTCTAAGATTGCATAATACAGATTGACACATGCAGATTGACCCCTCACTCTTCACAATAGAGGATCATTGGGGTCCTTGTATTTTGGGGGGATCTGGTGGAGAAACTTAGGAGCAAAACCCTAGGACTCCTAAAATTTGGGGCGGGATATTAAATTGGTACAGGATTTCTGTTGCCTCAAGTTTTTCCCTCTGTTACTGCCAGAATATAATTTAAAAAAAATGTGTAATAAGTGTGCTAAGTAAACCTGCTCTCATACCAATATTGCATTTGAAAGTCAATTATATAAAAAAAAGAGCAGAAGAAGATGAACACAGGCGCTGGTCTGAAGGTAAAATGACAATTAAAATTTTATAAAATTGCAATTTGCTCCATTGGGTTTTAAAATCATAAAGGAAAAATAATGGTTTTACAAATAAAGCCACAAAATCAGCACTACAATCACAGACAACATGAGGAGGCTTAAACGAGGGCGATGTCGTAATATCTCCTGGTTTTCACAGCCCGATGACTCGGTTCTCTACATTGTGGAGTGGATTAATAGATTGTTCTATTGAGGCTGGTGGAGAAGAACTGAGGCGTGCAAAGATGAAGGTGTGCAGATTGTGCTCTAAGTCTTGTAAAAGCCATGCAATTTTACACAAAAGACAGTAAAACGGGGCGGTTTTATCTTTCTTGGGTATTAATCACATGTTGGTATGTTGGAGGGACAGAAAATGAAATTTAAAGCGATGAAGTCAAGTCAAGTCATCTTTATTTATAGAGCACAGTTAACACAGATAAACTGCTATCAAGGTGCTTTGAAGTGAATGTTAATGTGACTGGGACACATTTGGACTCCCAGTGCATTCCCCAATGGCAAAAAATACTCATTGGAGCAATGACCAAGCTGTCCTGTGACCCCTGGGCTGCGCTGAAGTTTAGACGACTGATGTTTGGAGGCCCCTGGGCAAAAGTCTGAATATTAGGAGCCAAACTGTGTCAGTGTAGTCGAGAACCACAGTGAATAAATCATGGCATTATGTTGTCAGGGAGCTGGGAGCAGTAGTTCCCAAACAGTTCGGCTGCCAAAAACTAATAAAAGGGGGATAAAGAATTTCTCCTACAACAAAATTATGCTGTCGTTTTAATTCCTTTTTCTTTTTTCACAAATCCTTACTGTACATGACAGGTAGAAAATAATAAATCCCTCTTGGCTTCAGCTAACAGACCACGTCTTCTGATGGCAGTGAATTCTCCTTTTGTCACAGTGATGCAAAGTCATTTAGTACTTCATAAAATGTACTGTATCTTATTCAAAGGCAAGTACTAATTTAGTCTTGCAAGTAAAAGTTTAGAATAGGTCGTTTATGTTAAAAATGCAATATTGTGCAAGAAAACAAACAAATTGGTTCATTTTGTTTAAATCAGACCATTTTTATTTTCATAAATCTAACCAAGCAGCTACTCAGATCTAAAATATATGTATAGAAAATGTGTAGTGTAGTGTAGTGCAGTGGTTCTCTAAATGGGGTCACAGGACCCCTGGGGGTCCACGAGCAGGTGCATGGGGGTCCACAAAACAAAAAAAGAAAAAGAAAATTTATATATATATA
>JBBPBX010002303.1:69605-92046 GCA_038048925.1 Garcialebias charrua | reverse complement strand
GCCCCGCCCCCTGGTTCCAGTTTCATGGCGACGCCGCGTTTTTGACTCCTTACATTCCCTTTCTCACCCAGGTGTTAGAGCCTCGGTGAAACTGGTCAGCTCAAAGTTTGTTTGGCCCGGTCTGCGTAAAGCAGTTAAGGAGTGGGCAGCAGCGTGTGTTCCATGCCAGCGTGCTAAGGTTAACAGGCACACCAAAGCACCGTTGGAACCTTTCCCCATCCCAAGTCGGCGGTTTGATCATGTGCACGTAGACCTAGTAGGCCCTCTGCCTCCATCACAGGGTTTTACTCATCTGCTGACTATGATAGACCGGACCACCAGGTGGCCAGAGGTGGTTCCTCTGACGTCCACAACATCTGCAGTGGTGGCCCGGGCCTTTTTGTCTACCTGGGTTGCACGTTTCGGCCCCCCTTCAGACATTACATCGGACAGGGGCCCGCAGTTTGTTTCGGAGCTTTGGTCTACCATGGCCAAGGGTCTGGGGACTAACGTTCACAGGACCACCGCTTACAACCCCCAAGCTAATGGTTTGTGTGAACGGTTTCACAGGTCATTGAAAGCTGCACTTCGTGCTGCATTGACCGGTGACAACTGGATTGACCGCCTTCCCTGGGTTTTGTTGGGGTTGCGTACCGCAACCAAAGAAGACCTGAGCTCTTCCCCGGCTGAAATGGTTTACGGTCAGCCTGTGCGCGTCCCCGGTGAGTTTTTACCTGAGGTACCCTCACCACAGTTCGCTCCACCGTTGCTCCATCTTTCACCTCAGGAGGCCCCTTTTCGTGTCCCCGGTCCGGTACACCATTGTTTACCGCAGTCATTTGTCCCTAAGAGTCTGGAGTCCTCTAAATTTGTTTTTGTCAAACACAATGCACACAGGACACCACTACAGCCTTTGTATGATGGACCGTTTCGAGTTCTTCAACCAGGTCCGAAACATTTCATTTTGGATTTAGGGGGTCGTACTGAGACTGTCTGTATTGATAGGCTTAAACCAGCTCATGTTATGTCAGATGATCAGGTTGTTACGGCCCAAGCTCCTCGCAGAGGCAGACCTCCATCCACATTATTAACGGACGGCGGTCCTTCTTCCGGAAACTCTCAACGTCCATTGGAGCCCGAATCTTCTGCAGACCCTCCTCGTAGCCCTCCACTTCATCAGACTGGTTCTGCAGGGCCCAGGTTCAGCCGTTCTGGTCGTTTGATCAAACCTAAAATGCGGGACTAGTGATGGACCTTACTGGGTGTTCTGGGGGGGCGTGTGTGGTGGACCACTAGGGGGCTCTACTCACACCCAGTGGACCGAATGTATTACGGGATGCTTTTATTGTGAAAGGTCCAGGGGACCGGATGTTATGTGGGTATATAAAGCAGTGTTGGGCGGGTTCCCGCCAGTTTAGTAGGAGTTGATTAAAAGGTGAAGTTCTGCAGCCTGTCTCCTGTGTCGTCCCTTCACCTCCTCTTACAGTACTTCAAAAAAAAATTAATAAAAGGGATTACTTCCGCATCTGCTTTGGATTTTGTATGTACAGTACTCCTAATGTTTGGTTTAACACATTTAGTTTATTATTTAACCCAGCATAGTTGCTCTAGGTAGATAGTTTGTCAGTGTAAAAACTGGAGATTGTTAAAGATGTGATCTTTTTAATTTAGTCTCATTTATTCTCACCTGTGTTTGACCTCCCAGGTTTACACCAGAAGCAAAAGCTAATCGACATCCATTTGTCTACCTGCCGTTTGGGGCTGGACCCAGGAACTGTGTGGGAATGAGGCTTGCCCTGCTGGAAGTCAGACTGGTTTTAGTGCATTTGTTCCATAGATTCAGCCTTGAGGCCTGTACTGAGACCAAGGTGGGTTGATTTTTTAAAAAAGTAATGTTTTTATTTTTGTGGTCCTCCTACCAGCCCTGCAGTAGTTGTTCAAGATAAGCAGTTTGGTCATATTTTCCATGTTGATGGCAGACTGGCTGCAACCCAGCCACTCTCGGGTTTTTTTCTTGAATCTTTTTTTATGTCTGCTTTGGTGACAAAATACAGGATATGAATAAAACATTCATTCATTTACATGAATACAGTAGCGGTAAAAGTAAATGACATGATATTGTTATTGGAGTAAAATTTCAAACCTTTTAAATTATGTGATTGTACACATAATTCTGAGCATAAATGCTGACAACAAAAGGTGTTTGCTTCCACTATTCTTGGTAATCTTTCAGGTTCCTTTGGAATTGCACTCCGTTGGCTCTCTGTCACCCAAAAAAGGCATATGTTTGAAAATCACAAGAAGGAACAAGGAAGAAGGATCAAAAGAATCTCCATCAAATGATTAGAAATTCAGCTTTAAACCTCTTGGATGGTGGAGGCATTTAGGACACATTACAAACCATTCTGCAAGTCACTGCAGGATGGTTTGTTGTTGCAGCAACAAAAATGTATTGAATAAAAACTATATGGATTAATTCGTTGTGAAGAGCTAATCGACTGTGTGAAAAGAGATCTAGCGCTAAGTATTACATTTTCTTACGCAACTGGATGGTCAAGACATGACTTTATTGTTTTAGCAAAAATAATAAATCTTTACTGTGTGATGAGTTGCTGATCATGAACATGTTTATAAAAGTAGGAGAGTTCCTATCTGGTTTCGTTTTTGTTTATTATTTCCATTCCTAAAACTGAATTTAAAGCTTCAATGACCTCCTAATGATAATTATTAAAAAGATAAGCATTTGTGTCCTACTAAAACGAGGCTATTTTGAGATGGTTAATTAACACATTGAATGTACACAATAAGAGTGATTTACTAAGTTTAATCAAATGTTCACATATTTCCATTTGTGAAGTGTTTTATAAATAAAATTGCTACACTGGTAGTATTTTTAATGTACTTTGGAATCGGTGGTTTTAATTTTACATCTGAACACCAGATTGCTGTTTGACCTCAAAACATCCCAAAAGGGTCTAAGATTTGAATCTTGGCTGGAGATTTTCTGTGTGGTTTGCATGCAGTATTAAGATAATGATATAACTTTTTTTTCCTCTCTGGCTCTGCTCGAGGTGGCTGTTTTTTGCCTCTCCTCCCCAATTTTTCCTTCCTCCTGCTCTGCTCTCTGTGTGTCTGAAGTGCCTGGTACACATCTCCCAAACGTAAATTAAGATTTTGGATCTGGTATTCTGGTCATTCAACGATATCAACAAGATTTTTTCAACAAAACAACAAGGTCCTGGTGAACCGGCATGTCCAACTGAGACGCACACTGATGGACCCGTGGGGAGTGTTGCAGTTGATGTGTCTCTCAGTCATGTCTCACGAGGACGCTGAAGAAGTTTACATATTTGGATTTATGATAGCAGGGACTCTGCTTTTTGGCATCGGCGGGGCTCTGTTTTTTCGACTATTGAAGAAGACATCGGCAGCAGTTTCGGCCATGACAAAGCTTCCGAGTCAGTGTGAAGGTTTGATCCGTGCCGTGACCTTCGCAAAATCAGCTGAAACCGTAAGGTGGATTTGCAGGCCACATGTGGCTTATGGGACGCGTCAGCGTGGTGGGTTCGACCTTGATGAAGACTCATAGCATGGATCAGTGGAATGGATTCCCACAATTAGGCTATTTTGGAAACAGATCGTCCAGATGGACTCAAGGCTGAAGAAAAAAATCTGTCTGCCTGAAGAAAAATCAACAATCAAGCTTATCTGAATCTGACTCCCCACTGGCCTCGGAGATGGGCCGACTTCCAAATTTCTCCTGGGTCATGAGTAACCAAGGACAATAAGCTTCAACTATTGCAACCCCCCTAACTTTCTGTGCAAGCTTATCAGAACTGCTGGCTGAACAACATCATCAAAACTGTGGCCGATCTGAAAAAACACAAATGGACAAATCTCACCACCTCGACCTCAAATGCATATGTAATCATGTTTTTAATTGTGCTTGCTGGTAGACTTTTTTGATGTCTCAAATTGTGTCCTGATAGACAAGATGTGAAAGATCTTTTTTGTAATACCACTATCTACCCTCATGGTTCTTCCCCTTTTCCTATCTAAGATTTGGGGCCAAGATGGTGTAGTGGCAGAGAATCTGACTTGTTATCCGAAGGACCCAGGTTCGAACCCCGGCCACGGCACACCATCTTGGGGTGTCTATGAGTGCACATCTATTTCCCCAGCTCCCCGAGCGCGACTACGCTGCTCACTGCACCACCTGGTAGTGGTTGGGTTAAATGCAGAAGACCAATTTCGTCTGTCAAGTATGGGAACATACACAGATGACAAATGTGACAAATTATTAAATTATTATTATTATTATTCTGAAAAGGGTAAGAAAGGCCGCACTTATTGTAGCTGCAGCTTCGTGCACTCCGTCCATCTTTCGGACGACTGTACGTACATGTTCTCGCTGTACCTCAATGCAATAAAGTTTATTCTGATTCTGAACTTTACTGGTCCTGCAAGAAATTGTTGAATTCTCCCAATACACACTATATGTGTACAGCAAACCCTCGACCTACGTCACCCGTGTGTTTAAATGTTATTAATTTCATGTGTATAGCACTTTGTTGCAGCTGTGGTTGTTTTAAATGGCTTTATAAATAAAGTATAATTATTAATATTTCGTTTTTATTAAAATTTGATCGTATTTACGCAACTTCCGGTCGTTTCCGGTCGCCATTTTACAATTGTCTACTGCGGTCAATGGAGCTCTAGACGCTCCTGTCAGCTGGCTTTAGAGGACCGTGTGTCCGTTCAGGGTTGCCTCATACGGATAAATTTGCTGGAAACACTCGGTCAACTCTGTGGACGTCTCAGGCCCGGAGGAGCAGCCGCCGATCGCTCCAACAACGCCGCCCGACATGCTAACGACAGCAGCTAACACAGGCGAAGACACCGAGCCGACATGCCGCGGAGGGGCCATCTGCGGCCGGGAGCTCGCCGCAAATGTCCGCCTGGCAGTCGGGGGACACCGAGCTAACGCGGAGATACAAAGCCGACAGCCTTTTTGAATGAACTGACATGCTAACCATTGCTGCTAATGGCGGGGCCTAACCGTAGCTAACGCCGAGCTTGTTTTGGATGGAGGATTATCGCGGAGAAACGGCTTTCAGTAAGTTTTTTTTTTTCTGGCTCCAAATGTATGAAGTTAAGAAGCTAACAGTCATTCTTTTAAACAGTTTTGACCACGTGTGTGCGTGTGGAGCGTAAGGAAGCTGGGGGAGCTCGGACGGGTGCAAGAGCTAATGCTAAAAGACGAAGGCTTTGACCAGCTCAAAGTAAGACATTATATTTTTTATTTATTGTACAGTACTGTATTAATTTACTGTACAGTTCTGTGCATGTTCATGGCCTAGTATGTCTGCTTGTTCAGTCTCATGCCATTAAATATGTGTGCGGCGCTCCGTTAGCGGTAGTCGTGACCTATGTCAGAAACGCGGACCTACGACAGGCAGGTGTTTTTGGTCCGCGAGGTACGACAACATCGACCTAAGTCACACACGTAGGTCCCAATCCCTGACGTAACTCGAGGGCTTCCTGTATTGTGCTTATGGAGTTTTTGGAACCCAAAATGCAGACAGAATACTCAAAGCAGCATTTTAATGAGACTGCTATGAAGGATATTCTGTTCTTTCAGTTCTCAAGGTCAAGGTGTCTTTACTGTCATTCACATCACATGTGGTACATGAGGTGAAACGAAACTATGTACACAGGCTCCCAGTTACATCCAACAAAAATAAAAGTGTAAAGAAAAACAGTAGTAAGATCCAAGACATGAACTAAGAAATACAGTACACTAAACTAAGACTATACTGAGCACTAATAGTACAAAACAATGTGCCAAACAACAGCAGCACGAACATGAGTCTGTGTGAGCAGATGAGGACAAATGAACACGGTAGCATGAAATAATCAGCAGAATGAGCTCAGCAGCATGGATAGTCAGCAGCACATATCAACAACCAAGTGGCATTACAGTGATTTTTTCACAGTAATTTTTTTTTTCAAATTTTTTTTTTTCCACAGTAACTTTCACAGTGATAATCCTGACTAGAGATTCATGAGTCTAACAGCCTCAGGGTAGAAGCTTGTAGCAATAACGAAGGGTTGGATGGAGGAAGAAGGGTGACACCTTTTCCATATCAACTCTACTACATTTGTTTTGTTTATTTTTCATTCATTAAAGTGGGGCACCAGCTGGTCAGTTTACTGACCAACAACAACTCAATTAAGATATTCACCCTTTAATGATCAGAATAAGTAACTGAATTAGAATATGTTAATTACAGTGAGTTCTATACCAGAACAAATGAATATTCATCTGAATGAAGAGACCAAAGTTGTCTTTGAAGTTTTATTACAAAAATAATCAAACTAAATCAACAACAATAATAAACAAATACAGTAATAATAATGAATCAGTCAAGGCTTAGTTCTCTTATTTAAGAAAAGATTGGCTCTGAGCAGGAATTATTTTGGTTTCTATACATGCATGAATTTTGACAAAGTTTGACTATTTTAATTAATTTACTTTGGATTTTGGTTGAAAGAAGCTATCTAATGTGATCAGATAAAGTCATTTATTATCACTGCAAGCAAGGAAATAATAATCAAGTTGCATCAGCTAAAAATGGCAGAACCAGACCAAGAGTTGCATCTTGTCACCAGTTTCTGCTCCTCAGTGTTGAGTGCACCAGTCACTCATCTTTCTGGGGTTCTGCTGGTGGATCAGACCAGGATACACCACCAGAGGACTTGCTGGGAACTGCCCAAAAGTAGCTGAAAGTGCTGGCTCCATCTTCCAGCTGTCCAGCGCTAGCATAGATGTGGAAGGATGGCAGTAGGCTTGATCCTTCTTCCAAATTATTGTTTATTTGTTGGCTGCAGTCTGCTGCCAAAAAAAAATCATCCTACTCTGATTCCATTCTAGGCAATTTGGGTAATAGAAAACTGTTCATTTTTGCATTTCGTGCACTTCAAATGTTTACCGAACTTTCATTAACTTGAATGTTCACTTCTGGTTCGGAGGGTCATTTCCTGTTGTGAAATCTGATTTTTCTTTCTCCATCCATCCATCCATCCATTTTCTTCCGCTTATCCGGGGTCGGGTCGCGGGGGTAGCAGCCTAAGTAGGGAGGCCCAGACTTCCCTCTCCCCAGCCACTTGGAGCAGCTCCTCTGGGGGAATCCCAAGGCGTTCCCAGGCCAGCCGAGAAACATAGTCCCTCCAGCGTATCCTGGGTCTTCCTCTGGGTCTCCTCCCGGTGGGACATGCCCGGAACACCTCACCAGGGAGGCGTCCAGGAGGCATCCTAACCAGATGCCCGAGCCACCTCAACTGGCTCCTCTCGATGTGGAGAAGCAGCGGCTCTACTCCGAGTCCCTCCCGGATGACTGAGCTTCTCACCCTATCTCTAAGGGAGAGTCCAGACACCCTGCGGAGAAAACTCATTTCAGCCGCTTGTATCCGAGATCTTGTTCTTTCGGTCATAACCCAAAGCTCATGACCATAGATGAGGGTGGGAACGTAGATCGATCGGTAAATTGAGAGCTTTGCCTTTTGACTCAGCTCTCTCTTCACCACGACAGACCGGTACAGCGCCCGCTTCACTGCGGACGCTGCACCTATCCGCCTATCGATCTCACGCTCCAGTTTTCCCTCATTCGTGAACAAGATCCCGAGATACTTAAACTCCTCCACTTGGGTAAGGACCTCCTCCCCGACCCGGAGAGGGCACGCTACCCTTTTCCGGCTCAAGACCATGGCCTCGGATTTGGAGGAACTGATCCTCATCCCGGCCGCATCACATTCAGCTGCAAACCGCTCCAGCGAAAGCTGTAGATCACGAGCTGATGAAGCCAATAGGACCACATCATCTGCAAAAAACAGAGAAGCGATTCTAAGGCCACCAAAACGGATCCTCTCAACACCTTGGCTGCGCCTAGAAATTCTGTCCATAAAAGTTATAAACAGAATCGGTGACAAAGGGCAACCTTGGCGGAGTCCAACTCTCACCGGAAACGAGCCTGACTTACTGCCGGCAATGCGGACCAAGCTCTGACACCGGTCGTACAGGGACCTAACAGCCCATATCAATGGGCCTGGTACCCCATACTCCCGGAGTACCCCCCACAGAACCCCCCGAGGGACGCGGTCGAATGCCTTTTCCAAGTCTACAAAGCACATGTAAACTGGTTGGGCAAACTCCCACGCACCCTCCAGGACCCTGTTGAGGGTGTAGAGCTGGTCTAGTGTTCCACGACCAGGACGAAAACCACACTGCTCCTCCTGAATCCGAGGTTCGACTATCCGACGGACCCTCCTCTCCAGAACCCCTGAATAGACCTTACCAGGGAGGCTTAAGAGTGTGATCCCTCTATAGTTGGAACACACCCTACGGTCCCCCTTTTTGAATAGGGGAACCACCACCCCAGTCTGCCAATCCAAGGGAACTGCCCCCGATGTCCACGCGATATTGCAGAGTCGCGTAAGCCAACACAACCCCACAACATCCAGAGCCCTAAGGAACTCAGGACGAATCTCATCCACCCCCGGAGCCTTGCCACCGCGGAGCTTTTTAACCACCTCGGCGACCTCAGCACCAGAGATTGGAGAGCCCGACCCAAAGTCCCCAGGCTCCGCTTCCTCAGTGGAAGACGTGCCAGTAGGATTGAGGAGGTCTTCGAAGTATTCCGCCCACCGACTCACAACATCCCGAGTTGAGGTCAACAGCACGCCATCCCCACCATAAATGGTGTTGGTCGCGTACCGCTTTCCCCCCCTGAGACGCCGGATGGTGGACCAGAATCGCCTCGAAGCCGTACGGAAGTCATTCTCCATGGCCTCTCCGAACTCCTCCCACGCCCGAGTTTTTGCCTCAGCAACCACCCGAGCCGCATGCCGCTTGGACTGCCGGTACCTATCTGCTGCTTCCGGGGTCCCACAGGCCAAAAAGGCAAAGACCCCAATGATGAATTATATAAATGGAAACAATGTTCCCTCGCCCGGACGCGGGTCACCGGGGCCCCACTCTGGAGCCAGGCCCGGAGGAGGGGCACGTTGGCGAGCGCCTGGTGGCCGGGCTTTCACCCATGGAGCTCGGCCGGGCACAGCCCGAAGAGGAGACGTGGGTCCCCCTTCCCATAGGCTCACCACCTGTGGGAGGGGCCAAAGGGGTCGGGTGCATTGTGGAATGGGTGGTGGCCGAGGGCGGGGACCCTGGCGGTCTGATCCTCGGCTACAGAAGCTGGCCATTGGGACATGGAATGTCACCTCTCTGGTGGGGAAGGAGCCTGAGCTAGTGTGTGAGGTTGAGAGGTTCCGGCTAGAAATAGTCGGACTCACCTCAACGCATGGCTCTGGAACCAGTTTCCTTGAGAGGGGTTGGACACTCTTCCACTCTGGAGTTGCCCCTGGTGAGAGGCGCCGAGCAGGAGTGGGCATACTTGTTGCCCCCCATCTTGGTGCCTGTACGTTGGGGTTCACCCCGGTGAACGAGAGGGTAGCCTCCCTTCGCCTACGTGTGGGGGGACGGGCTCTGACTGTTGTTTGTGCCTATGCGCCGAACGGCAGCGCAGATTACCCACCCTTTTTGGAGTCCTTGGAGGGGGTATTGGAGGGTGCGCCTCCTGGGGACTCCCTTGTTCTGCTGGGGGACTTCAACGCTCACGTGGGCAATGACAGTGAGACCTGGAGGGGTGTGGTTGGGAGGAACGGCCCCCCTGATCTGAACCCGAGTGGTGTTCTGTTGTTGGACTTCTGTGCTCGTCATGGATTGTCCATAACGAACACCATGTTCAGGCATAAGGGTGTCCATATGTGCTCTTGGCACCAGGACACCCTAGGTCGTAGTTCAATGATCGACTTTGTTGTCGTCTCATCTGATCTGCGGCCGCATGTCCTGGACACTCGGGTGAAGAGAGGGGCGGAGCTGTCAACTGACCACTACCTGGTGGTGAGTTGGCTCCGATGGTGGGGGAGGATGCCGGTCAGACCTGGCAGACCCAAACGTATTGTGAGGGTCTGCTGGGAACGTCTGGCAGAGTCTCCCGTAAGACGGAGCTTTAACTCCCACCTCCGGGAGAGCTTTGAACACGTTCCGAGGGAGGCGGGGGACATTGAGCCCGAGTGGGCCATGTTTCGCGCCTCTATTGTCGAGGATTCTTCAGCGTCCTCCTGATTTTTCTTTCTAACTCAATATAATCATTGATTGTTTTTGTTTTTTAATTAGTTGTGTTTTGCGAGGAAAATATCATAACAACCACATTAAATAATATTAACTTAGATGAAAAAGAAAATACAGGTAGTCCTCGACTTACGACAGTCTCGAGTTACGACGTTTCGCGGTTACGACGTATCTCCCATTAAAAAAAATATATATATGTATTTAGAAACATTTATTTTGAAAAGCCGAGTTACGCAATTTCTGGTTTTACGGGCGGAGGAATACAGAGGCGGAGATGTTGCGTATGGACCGAGGTTGACTGCAGAACCAGCGCGAAGCATCGGAAAAGTACAGGCAGTTGCAGATCTTGGAGGAGTAACGAGTTAAACATGCTAACAGATCTTACTGTAAATGCTCTGGACCGAGGTTGACGGCGGTTTTATGACGTAAACGCAATACATCTCCATCTCCATCTTCACTCACTGCCCTCTCTGCCTGCCTGGAGGAAATAAGGGCATGGATGAATCAGAACTTTCTTCAATTAAACTGCTCCAAGACTGAGGCCATAATGATTGGCACCCCTCACCAGATACAAACATCAACTTTAACAACAATCTCCTTCTCTGGTCAAGACATCCCCCTCTCCACCTCTGTTACAAATCTTGGAATAAAAATGGACTCTCATCTTACATTTGAAACTCACATTAAGCATCTGTTTAAAACTTGCTTCTTCCATCTTCGAAACATCTCCAGACTTCGCCCATCTCTGACTTTTTCCGATGCTGAGAAACTCGTCCATGCCTTTGTCTCCTCCAGGCTCGACTACTGCAACTCCCTGTTTATTGGAATCCCTGGCAAAAACCTTCAGAAACTTCAATATATTCAAAACAGTGCAGCAAGGATTTTATTGAGAGCTCGTAAATTTGAACATATTACACCCATTCTCCATAACCTCCATTGGCTTCCTGTCACCTACAGAATTCAATACAAAACTGCTCTCATTACACATCAATGCTTACATGGAACTTCACCTGACTATCTAAAGGACATTCTTGCACCATATTCATCCACCCGGTCTCTACGATCACAGAACAGTAATCTACTTCACATTCCACGAACCAAATTAAGGACCATGGGAGACAGGGCATTCTGTGTGGCTGCCCCCCGCCTATGGAACTCCCTTCCTGACTACCTGAGAGCTCCACAGTCACTGGTTGACTTTAAAAGCGGTTTAAAGACTTTTCTTTTTAAGCAAGCCTATTCTGCCCCCGCATGATTTTATCTTTGATCTTGGTTGATAGTATTATAGATTTTACTTGATTTTATCACTTGTTTTATTTTATTTATTTATTTATTTTTTAAGCAGGCCTATTCTGCCTCCACATGATTCTGTTTTTAATCTTAGTTAATACCATTATTGATTTTATTTGATTTTATCACTTGTTTTTATTGTTGTAGCACTTTGAGATTTTTATTAATGAAAAGTGCGGTATAAATTGAATTTATTATTATTATTATTATTATTACAGAATACGGAGGAGGGACGGAGGAACGGCTTCACCAGCATACCAGTAGGAAATTAACTCTTTTCCCCCTTCATTATGGCTCCCAAATGTATGTGTTTTTTGATAATTATGTAGGGTACTGTGTTAGGATAGGCTAAGTGCTTGGTAAAATACAATACTGTACGTATATGGTTCAATATGTACGTATGTTCCGACTTACGTCGAAATTTGCTTTGCAATACCGCGCAGGAACGGAACTCCGTCACAAGTCGAGGACTACCTGTATTCTAATATTTGCTTGGGGGGTGCTACGGGGGTGCTATGACTTTCCAGGGGGTCTATCCACAATATTCCTACGCCCCATGATGCCTTGCGCGAATTATGGGAACGACTTCCGCCGGAAGTGAGAGCAGCAGTTAAAGCCCAGTCTACTGGCTGTATTTATCACGTTTGTTTTTTTTGTTTTATTTATTTCTAATTAATTACAATGGTTACTTCGTGTTGGGTCAGTGGGTGTTCCTGTCGGGTAGACCTTTGTTCAAAGTGCAGTTTTCACTTTATCCCAAAAATAAGTAAACGTGAAGGATTTATATGGACGAGCTGACAGCTGCCCCTCCTCTGAGTCTGCTCGGATCTGCTCTCGAAGACGTCGTGTTCAGATCACGTTTTCTCCGGTAAACAAAATATTCTACATGAATCATTTTGTGAAACAATTTCAGAACAATGTGAGAGTATAATTTTCTCTGTGTTGGAGCTTTTGTTGTTTTTTTCTTCATGATTTAGCACCGTTAAAGTATTTACTAAACAAATCTGTGGATAAATAATATAACTACATGTGTGTGTAATACATTTGCTGTACATACATATACTGTGTGTATGTGTATACTGTATGCACACTGTATATACAGTATATACATACATACTGCACATACATACTGTATTGTTTGTACTGTTTTGATTGTAGGTCCCTGTTACTCTCATGTGAATAAAGTAGTAGCAAACTTGGTCGTATTTTAGACTTTGTGATGCAAACATGACAGTTTATTCTTTTTTTTTAAGGGTACAGACGAGTGAAGGGCCAAGTTCCATCGTCTTGGATTCCGGAGGGGTTGGCTGCTTGCTCCAGTCGTCCAGTGGTCGTCCAGTGGTCGTCCAGTGGTCGTCCAGTGGTCGTCCAGTGGTCCCACATGATGAGGAATCTGTTCCAGTTTGTTTAAAATCAGAAACTGCCCATCATTTCTTGTTGAAGAGTGTATTTGACCTGGTATTTATTCTGCAGCCAATCATTTTCATTAAAAGACATCAAATCACCCACAGTTCTCATATTGTATTCAGTTTCAAATGTTTTTAGTTTATAATTATAGCTTTTATTCTGAACTTTATCAATCTCCTCCCAGAGGAGGAACCATACAGCAACATGCATGTTTCTAAATTTTGTACTTGTCAATAAAAAACTAAACTGGTAAGTTGCCATAAAAAACAATCGCATCTAGTTTTTTTATTTGCAGTAGAACTTCTCATTAACGTATCTTATTGAAATAAAGAAGGTGAAACACAGCAACACCAAATGTACTTCAAACGCAGATTTATTTATAGAAATTATATTTTCACTCATTTGTTGCTGTGGTACATAACTGCACACAAACTTCTGGACCAACTGGAGTGTCATCCATCCCTGGACCAACTGGAGTGTCATCCATCCATCCCTGTCATCCATCCCTGGACCAACTGGAGTGTCATCCATCCCTGGACCAACTGGAGCGTCATCCATCCATCCCTGGAACTCACCTTATGCAGAAATATAACAGAAAGGAGAAAAGTAAAAGTACAGTATACAAACGTTAGGGTTCATTTATGAACACACACAAACACACACACCTAGATTATATATACAGTACTGTATAACTAAACACACACACACATATATATATATAAATAAATTCACACACCTATATAAAAGAAACCCACGCACACACCTATATTTATATATATAGATCTATAAACACACATCTATATATATATAAATAAGCACACACACACACCTATATTATATATATATATAAATAAACACACACACACCTATATTATATATATATATATATATATATATATATATATATATATATATATATATATATATATATATATATATATAAATAAATATACACACAGCATACATATATAGGTGCGTGTGTTTATTTGCCAGTTATGAACGAAAATATTAGTATCATTTAATCACTGACTACATAAAATCATAACACTAAAAGCTGTCTCTTAAATCATACCTGGTGTTCTCGATCCTCTGGAGGATACAGAGTCTTTTTTCAGGTGGTTTCTCGTAGCCCAGCCACAAAGAAGGATGCAGGTTTTTGTTTTCGGAGCCTGTTCAACACACACTAGTTGCAGCCACAAATTCAGCTTCGTCTGATTATTCGTACAGCCACGAACAGCGCAACAGGTACCCGAGCTCCACAAGACATCTTCGTGACAATATTAGCTCAAAATAACAGAAAACAGAACTTTAACAGAACTTCTACGATGCGCGCAGATTAGAAAGTAAACAACGAGGAGCCAATGCAGAAATTCTACTTCCGGGGTCAAAACGGAAGTAAGTCCCATAATCGCTTCTACAGTGACACCCTCAGGAATAAGGTGGATAGCCNCGCCCCCCTGGCACCACCCCTGACTCAAAGGCTCAGAAGTAAAAGAAAGAAAACTGGTTTATTGACAAAACAAAGAAGCAGTGGCAGCAGAAGGACATACAAATATAATCTCTGGGAAACACATGAGGGAGCAAACATGACTGGCTGTGGGAAACACAATGCACGAACAAAGGAATACTAAAAGGCACAGGTAACACTGGTGAACATGAAGATAAAAACCTGGAGAGGATACAACTACGTGGGACAAAGGGAAAAACACTGGGGAACCTGAAAAACATAATATGAACACAAAAATCACAGAAAATCTAATAAAATATAAAAAAACCAATGAATCCTCACAATGTTAGCTTGTGTTTTTACCACAGTCAAACAACATGGATGTTAGAGGACTATAATAATTATAATAATAATGAATTTAATTTGTAAAGCACTTTTCATTAACAAAAATCTCAAAGTGCTACAAAGGACTACCTGCTCTGTCCTGAAGGTCTACACTCTGTTGGCCCTGTTTAAAGGGATATTCTGTCAATCTATCAATATATCAAAGTCAAAGTCAAGTCAAAGTCAACTTTTTTGTCAGATCTGCAATATGTACTGTACAGGACATACACAGGACCGAAATTGCGTTTCTCTCAGTCCCTCGGTGCAACAGTAAACATCTAAACATTGAAACACTGAAACATATAATAATAGACATAAGCATAAAATAGTAAAACTAACACTGTCCTGAGTTTTTTGCATAGTGGTATAAGAGTATGAAAATTTACACCAACTCTAAAACTAAAACATTAAACATTTAATGAACATAATACTGTCCTGAGTTTTTGCATACTAGTATAAAAAAGAGTATAAAAAGTATAACTAAAATAAACTAAAGGTTTCTAGCATTGACATTTGCAAAGTGGCAAAGCAGCGTATGAGTTAATGTACACAGTATATGTATGAGGTAGTAGTTGATGTTGTTATAGAGGCAAAAAGTGGCATATGCAGTAAGGCACATTGGGCATCCCTAAGTAAGACCGTTCAGAGCACACTGTATATGTATCAGCAGTGGTGTAGATATTAGAGTAGTGTAAATGTAAACAGTAGTAATTACATGTAAGCAGTAGTAAAAAAAGTAAACAGTATTAATAAATGTAAACAGAGAATGTAAACAGTATTATGATTATAGGCAGTGATGTAATACAAACATTAGTGCAAGTATGAGAAGTAGTGCAAACTGTATGAGCACATGACCGAGAGTTTAGTGAATAACCCGTTTGATGACACAGAGTCCAGTGTTAAAATCTTTGTGTTTTGTGGTAATGTGTGAGAAAGTTTTAGTGTTAAGGCAGTTCAAATGGGAGGGGGGGCAGAGCAGGCAGAGTGTTTAGCATCCTGACTGCCTGATGAACAGAGCTGTCTCTCAGTCTGCTGGTTCGAGCCTGGAGACTCCTCAGTCTCCTTCCTGATGGCAGCAGTCTGAAGCAGCTGTGTAGTGGGTGTGTGGGATCACCTGCCATGCAGTGGGCTTTCCGAGTGAGGCGTTTGCTGTGTAAGTCCTGCAGTGAGGGGAAGGAGGTGCCGACTATCTTCTCAGCTGCTCTCACAATGCGCTGGAGGCTCTTGCGGCAGGATGCAGTACATGCACCAAACCACACAGTGATGCAGCTGGTCAGGACACTTTCTATGGCACCTCTGTAGAAGGTGCTCATGATGGGGGTTGAAGCTCCAGCCCTTTTCAGCTTGCGGAGAAAGTAGAGACGCTGGTGAGCCTTCTTTGCCAGTGCTGCAGTGTTCCTGCTCCAGGACAGGTCCTTTGAGACGTGCACTCCCAGGAACTTGGTGCTGTCTACTCTCTCCACTGCGGTGCTGTTGATGGTCAGAGGGGCATGTTGGGCATCCCTCTTCCTGAAGTCCACAACAATCTCCTTTGTCTTCTCCACGTTGAGAGTGAGATTGTTGTGTCCGCACCACAAGGCCAGGCGGCTCACCTCGTTCCTGTAGTCCGTCTCATCGTTGTTGCTGATGAGACCCACCACTGTTGTGTCGTCCGCAAACTTGATGAAGTGGTTGGAGCTGTATGATGGTGTGCAGTCGTGTGTTAGCAGGGTGAATAGAAGGGGGCTCAGCACACATCCTTGTGGGGCCCCTGTGTTCAATGTGATGGTGCTAGATGTGTTACTCCCGACTCGTACTGTCTGTGGTCTCCCGGTCAGGAAGTCTAGCAGCCAGTTACACATTGAGGTGTTCAGCCCCAGACTGTCCAGTTTAAGGATGAGCTGTTGGGGGATGATGATATATATCAAATCTATCAATAATTAGTGTCTTAATCCATGTGCATGGAGGAGTAAGCAAAGTCTTCAGGCTAAACTGATGGCTAACCAAACAAGAAAAATGGTTTTCAGGCTCTTAAAGCAACATTTTGGTCTAAAAGAGTGCTTTATTATCCAAAATAAACCTCTATTGCATGACACTGTTTGTTAAACTTGAGGCTGTAAAATATAATTATTTATAGTTTTATTGCTATTCATATAAAATGAAATTATATAAATTATATATGTTTTATCACATAATTTTATTTAAAGCATACATTTTGCTGTTTAAAAAGATTGTACAGTATATGATAATTCACGCATGTAGGCTAATTATCTTCCTGGTTGTATAATTTATACATATTGCAATATTAAAAATTATGCACTGAACAAATAAGTCTGCACATTTATTTAACTACATTTAAAAACCTCTTGAGATAAATAAAATATGTTTACTCTAATGTTGTTGTGCTGTGTGACAACGCATACACTTTGTCAGATTCTTGGTCCATGTTTTGCAAAAAACGATGACCCCTTTTGTTGTGTTACTGATTATAATAGACTTTCAAAGAAAAGTGAAACCTTTGTGAACATTTATTGATTTTGTTAGAATAAGAGACTTCTTATCTAAACTAGTTTTCTCATCTTTATTATATCTGCTTGTATTGACAGGTTAATCATCAACGAGAAATATTTGCACCTCAGTAAAACAACAAAAACCTCATTTAGGTTAATTTGACTTTGTATTTTTTTTATATAGAACAATTTGAGAAACGAATTTCATTAGGAAATGTTAAATTGTTGAATTAGCAAGTGCATCTAAATATAGAGTTTGCATTTTGTGATGTTTGTTTACATCAAGTTTAAACAATCCAAGGATGATCAGTCAACAAGTGAGCACTGGTTGGTTGTCTGGTTGTTGATTCACCTTTTGTTTTGCTTCAAATACTCAAAAATGTCTTTAAAAAGTAAAAGTTACATTGAATGTCCTTGTCAAAATAATGACAAATTTATCTCGTGTAGTAAAAACTAAAATTGCCAATACTGTCTTCGACTGTTATATCACTTCTCCGTAGTTAGGTTATAGAGGCTGAAGGTCCAAGAGAGAAACCTGGTGGAACAGTGAGGCTACAAGGAGCCGAGGGAATGGGGAATGTGTTAAAAAGGTGAAAAAGAGAGTCCAGGCAGGATGGAGAAAATTTTCAGGAGTAATTTGTGACAAGGGTGTTAGCAAAGGTCAAAGAAAATTTTACAAGACAGTGGTGAGACCAGCTATATTGTATGGTCTGGAGACAGTGGTATTGACAAAAAGACAGGAGAAAGAACTGGAAGTAGCAGAAATGAAGATGCTGAGGTTCTCCTTAGGAGTGACAAGGATGGATAAGATTAGGAATGAGATCATCAGAGGTACAGCACATGTTGAACAACTGGGAGATAAAGTTAGACTGAGATGGTTTGGACAGGAGGGACAGTGGGTATACTGTATTGGCAGAAGGATGTTAGAAATGCAGCTGCCAGGAAAAATACAAAGAGGATGGATGCCATTAGAGAGGACATGGAGGTAATTAGGACAGAGGATGCAGAGTGAGATGGAGGAGGATGACTTGCTGTGGAGACCCATGAAGAGGGAAAAGCTGAAAGATGTTTACCTTTAATCACGATTATCTTCGGTGGGAGGTCACGAACGGCTTTTAATTGTTTACCTTTCAGGTGAACACACTCGTGAATACTAGGTCACATAAGGAAGGTTACCTGTTTTAATGTGTGAACATTGTTTTACTTGTTTCTCTCTAAAATGTAATTAGTAAGATGATAAAAAAAGTCCACCTTTTATTCAGGTCATTTGCATACAAAATGTCCAACTTTGTGTCACTCCACAGCTCAGCTGTTGTAAACTGATATTTAACATTACTGTTGTGTTTTTTTCATCATGAGGCTTTCATAACCTGTCTAAAAACTGCTGATTTAATAAATAGGTAATTTTAGACAAAAAGATACAGATAAGAGATAAGATTTAGAAAAAGTGGGGACCAGATTTTTATTTGTTTGCTTACTTTGCAAATAAATCTGATAACGCTGCTTCATGTTAGGCTGATTGGTGACTCTAAATTGACCCTAGGTGTGAGAGTGGATGGTTGAGTGAGACAGGTCCCTCTTGTAAATGAGTCCCCGTGACTCAACGAGGCTAGCCTGAATAAATAAAGGTTGAATGAATGAATGAAACGCTGCTTCATGACACAGCTGGATGTAGCAACCTGATACTTGGGGGGTTTCTGTTATAAGCCGTTTTGCAAGCGTGTGAACACCATAGCAACTTTGGCTTTTCAATAGTTAATAAAAGCAGAAAACATTTGTTGTAAAGTCCACAACCAACTTTTTAATTTCCTCCACATTAAAGCAACATTCTCCCCCATTAGCTCCTCCATCTCCTGCTCATACGCAAACACATTATTGTAGGATATCAGTCCCACCACTGCTGTCATCTGCAAATATCAATACATGCAGTGGTTAAAAAAAGTATGTGAATAATTTTTGCAAGAATCTAAAAACACACCTAAGGTTACCAGCTGGGGGAGGATCAGATGCTTTTCATTTTTAACAGTTAAGGCCTTAGGGGATTGGTATGTCAAAGTTTTGGACTAGTTGATGGAAATATGGTGTTAATCTGAACAACTGCAGATTATGGGACTCTATGGCAGCAGGGCTATTCAACTGGTGGCCAAATCAGGCCCACGGGTTAGCTCAATTCTGTCCACAATACTTAATGGCAATAACAGCTGGATGTCCAGCCCCTGCACAGTTTAGTTGAATAAACTGCTCTATGGGATGACTACTGATGCCAGAAGTCCAGGAAGAGCATCCTGGTGTAAAAATTATTATGCAAGCCAAGTGGATGACCAAAAAGACTGTTGATATAGATCAGTTCTTCCTCTTGTCTAACAAGTGTTCACACTGATGTCATTATTGTTTTTATTAGGCTGAGAGCAAACAGGAAAAGTCATTTGTGCTTTTATACCGATGTTAAGATGGTGGTAAAGGTATTTAGACACTCTGCAGTGGCACCACAGTCTGGGAGTAAAGTGTTGAATGTATCTGTCAGCACTTCTGACCATGCACAAATTGATGTTTAAATTACAGAAAAACATAAAATAAATAACTTTGTTGTGACTTTATTTAGTAACAACTATTCATTACATATAAGAATACACCATTTGATCACACTGAAATACACAATTTAGTTTTACATTGTTGAACATTAAACATTCTCAGCAACAATAAAATAATCAAATCCAAATCACAAAACCAAGTCAAAATGTGTTTTTTGTTGTTGTTGCTGCAACTAGTATTTTTGTTTTTATGCATGCAGTAAACCATTTTAATGCTCATTTTTAAGTTTATACCTCTATTGTCCTCTTAAAGATGTGCTGAAGCTGTGATTTGATGAGCAGAATCTAAATAAAACCAAACAAAAAGTGAGGCCTGAAGTCAAACAATCCAAACGGCCCATTAAGCAGATCCAGATGTTTGATGTTGCCTGGAGAGATAAATGTACTCCTGATTTATACCTCATTTTATACAGCCTATTGATTAAAGAAAAAAATCAGTTACAGACAGTGAGTTGTAAGAGTGAAAGCATCCAGCAGAATCTGCATGTCACACATCTGCAGCTGCTTTGAGTAAACGTGCAAAAACTGGTTCAAAATTGGGACTTCAACCTAACTAACCAGTCTGGGAGCGATGGGTCCTGGGGGCATCCAAGTAAGATAAAATACTACAATCCAATTGGACTAAGAAGTTGGCTCATACTACATTCCACCAAAAAAATTACTTGCTTACAAGGAATATTTTATTAGTGTTTATAAAAGCCCATTCACTAAGAAAAATGCATTATTTGCTAAAGAAAAACCTAGAAGTTTATTCTCCAACTCAAAATCATGCATATGTGGCTGCTTTTGTTTTGGACCAACAAGCGTATGACAAACTAAACACAAAGAGTGAAGAAAACTGCTGTAATAAATTAGATAACTACTGTATACTGACAGGTCTTTACACAGCAGGAAGCTTTGGGGTTTGAAGCCAAGGCATTAATAAAATGTAGCAAAGCCCATCACTGCTACTAGACTAACTAAAAGGCTAAATACCATAGTTACCTTTTCCCTGATTAAATCTTCAGAAAAAAAGGAAACCCATCATATTTGGTCTTGCAAAACTTCTTACACATATTTGATAAGGTACTCTGGATAAACCTGCTGTTTTTCAAAAACTACAAAAATGCTGGAGTCCTCGTTAACGCAGCTGTCGTAGAGAGCACTGCTGCCTCCCTTCGGAGGTGGTCGGACATAGCTGCTCTTTCCTTTTGTGCATTCCCCCACCAGGACCAGAGCAACAAACATGATCTTGTTTGATGAATGATCTTGATTCCCTTTAGCCCTGGAATATCTGTCTGAGTAGGAGGCATCTCTGGCAAAGTAGCTCCCTGTAGAAATAATAACGCATTTTGAACTGAAAAACATGTCGTTTTGTGCCACTTTGTACACATAACACAAAGATTTCATGCACAAATACATTTTATTGCGTCTTGTCGATTATAGTTTACCTTTGCCATAGGCTGTTCCATGGACACCACACATTCTCCAGTCAAAGTTTTGATCACAAATGGCATCGACCAGGCTGCCATCTGTCCCATGGAACAAGTATTTTTCATTCACAGGTTTCCCTCCATTCCTCTTCTGCATCTGTTCCTTCTGCCTAAAACACAAAGCATAACAATGAAATTCTTAGCATGAACAATTGACATCAAGTTAAAGGACAATGCTAGTTTAGACTCCAACTTGTTCAAAACGTTACTGGTAGTTTAATATTATAGAAATGTATTTGTCCGTAAAACAAACATCTTTGTTTGCGTTTTACCAATAAAAGACTTTCCACAAAGAGGGGTTCTGAATCCTGTCGATGCTGGTGATTTTACTGAGAGGCATGGTGCGTCTGAACAACTTCTGGATCATATCGAACTCTTTGTGGGAGTTGGAAAGAGGCACAAGCTGAAAGATGAAATGGAAGTGCATTGATCCACAACATAATTAGGAACTCAAAAGTTGATTATGGAACAGAACATGGCAAAGGACGAAATGTAAACCAGAAAAATAAGAAAACATTTTCAATATTCACATACCTTGTATCCCAAATCAGGCAGGGCTTTTGTATCCCAGTTTGGTGGGACACTTTCAGCTGTGGAGGAGCTGCTGGAGCTCTGTGGTGGTGCACTAAAGAGAAGATTGATATAGTCGCAATAGTCTTTGTGACATCATATCAAATAGAAAACATTAGAACTGCAACTTGTAGGACTAGAAAATTAAAGATACCTTTTGAGCTTTTCCACATCATCAGCAGACACAAAGCGAGGCCTCCTCCTGACCTCTCTCCTGGTTGTGTATTTTGTATTCTGCTGGTACATCTGCTGGGTTCCCCCTTCGTCTTTAAAGTAGAGATCGTATTGGTGTTTGCCAGCTTGGAAAGAAGTCTTTCCATCACTGTCTTCCTGGTACTGTTTCTCAAGTGTTTGAGAAGTGACTGTGACTCCCTCACTCTGAAAAATAACAGCAGGAAACAATTACAAAAGTACCAATAATTAGATTTAAATACTTCAAAAACTAGGATGGGACACATTAAAAAACTCATTTTTTAAATATAAATGACATCGTATGAACCACCAACGTTTTACATTTCCACAAGTTCTGTGAACAAATGCATATACGGTATACAGTATATATATACAGTATATACGTATATATATACAGTTTACTGTATATATATATATATACAGTATATATA
>JBBPBX010002303.1:56501-67613 GCA_038048925.1 Garcialebias charrua | reverse complement strand
TGTATATATAATATATATATACAGTATATTATATATATATAATATTATATACTGTATACTGTACATATGATGGACTAACTTTCATCAAAGTACTTTTTTAATTTAAAAGTAAGGATCTTTGGTTTAAAGGTCAATTAGTGTGCTGTTCTCTCACAACTCCACTCTGATTTTCAAATCGACAGAAGCCAAGGGGACATGCTTAGAAATGTACTTCTAAGACATTATCTTGAGAGAAAAAAAATTCAAAGTAATTTTAAGTGTTTGTTTTTTGTAAGTTTTACTTTTTTTTTGTTAAATGGTGACATTTGGGACCACTTTAGACGAAACTGTCTGTGTAATAAACCTGTCCTTCAGTAAATGCCGCCTTTGAGACAAAAACAATTAAATTCAATTTTTTGTAAAATGTAAATTAGGTCCGGCGTCTCAGGGGGGGAAAGCGGTACGCGACCAACACCATTTATGGTGGGGATGGCGTGCTGTTGACCTCAACTCGGGATGTTGTGAGTCGGTGGGCGGAGTACTTCGAAGACCTCCTCAATCCTACTGGCACGTCTTCCACTGAGGAAGCGGAGCCTGGGGACTTTGGGTCGGGCTCTCCAATCTCTGGAGCTGAGGTCACCGAGGTGGTTAAAAAGCTCCGCGGTGGCAGGGCTCCAGGGGTGGATGAGATTCGCCCTGAGTTCCTTAGGGCTCTGGATGTTGTGGGGTTGTGTTGGCTTACGCGACTCTGCAATATCGCGTGGACATCGGGGGCAGTTCCCTTGGATTGGCAGACTGGGGTGGTGGTTCCCCTATTCAAAAAGGGGGACCGTAGGGTGTGTTCCAACTATAGGGGGATCACACTCTTAAGCCTCCCTGGTAAGGTCTATTCAGGGGTTCTGGAGAGGAGGGTCCGTCGGATAGTCGAACCTCGGATTCAGGAGGAGCAGTGTGGTTTTCGTGCTGGTCGTGGAACACTGGACCAGCTCTACACCCTCAGCAGGGTCCTGGAGGGCGCGTGGGAGTTTGCCCAACCAGTTTACATGTGCTTTGTGGACTTGGAAAAGGCATTCGACCGCGTCCCTCGGGGGGTTCTGTGGGGGGTACTCCGGGAGTATGGGGTACCAGGCCCATTGATATGGGCTGTTAGGTCCCTGTACGACCGGTGTCAGAGCTTGGTCCGCATCGCTGGCAGTAAGTCAGGCTCGTTTCCAGTGAGAGTTGGACTCCGCCAAGGTTGCCCTTTGTCACCGATTCTGTTCATAACTTTTATGGACAGAATTTCTAGGCGCAGCCAAGGTGTTGAGAGGATCCGTTTTGGTGGCCTTAGAATCGCTTCTCTGTTTTTTGCAGATGATGTGGTCCTGTTGGCTTCATCAGATCGTGATCTACAGCTTTCGCTGGAGCGGTTTGCAGCCGAGTGTGATGCGGCCGGGATGAGGATCAGTTCCTCCAAATCCGAGGCCATGGTCTTGAGCCGGAAAAGGGTAGCATGCCCTCTCCGGGTCGGGGATGAGGTCCTGCCCCAAGTGGAGGAGTTTAAGTATCTCGGGGTCTTGTTCACGAATGAGGGAAAACTGGAGCGTGAGATCGATAGGCGGATAGGTGCAGCATCCGCAGTGAAGCGGGCGCTGTACCGGTCTGTCGTGGTGAAGAGAGAGCTGAGTCGAAAGGCAAAGCTCTCAATTTACCGATCGATCTACGTTCCCACCCTCATCTATGGTCATGAGCTTTGGGTTGTGACCGAAAGAACGAGATCTCGGATACAAGCGGCTGAAATGAGTTTTCTCCGCAGGGTGTCTGGACTCTCCCTTAGAGATAGGGTGAGAAGCTCGGTCATCCGGGAGGGACTCGGAGTAGAGCCGCTGCTTCTCCACATCGAGAGGAGCCAGTTGAGGTGGCTCGGGCATCTGGTTAGGATGCCTCCTGGACGCCTCCCTGGTGAGGTGTTCCGGGCATGTCCCACCGGGAGGAGACCCAGAGGAAGACCCAGGACACGCTGGAGGGACTATGTTTCTCGGCTGGCCTGGGAACGCCTTGGGATTCCCCCAGAGGAGCTGCTCCAAGTGGCTGGGGAGAGGGAAGTCTGGGCCTCCCTACTTAGGCTGCTACCCCCGCGACCCGACCCCGGATAAGCGGACGAAAATGGATGGATGGATGTAAATTAGGAAAAGTGGCAAAAAGTCGTTGAAAATGAACAAACATCCTGATTGGACTACAGTAGTCCCTTGCTACTTCGCGGATCGTTTTTAACAGACTCGCTCTATCGCGGTTTTTCAAAATAAGATTGTCTGATAAGTCACATGACACACAATTGGCTGATAGATGGATGACCCACACAACTAACATGAAATTTTTTTTTTTAAATGAATTATTTTGCACCTGCTGCACCTTTGTGCAACCCACAGCTGCAGGAGAAGCTTCCTTCTGCAGCTCCTCCTCACTCTTCGTTCAATCTCCATCCTGCAGCGGAGACGTGGCCGCAAGCGAGCAGGTGGTAGAGAGCTGAAACATTCTGTGCTCTTTTAGAGCATTTAGTTTAGAAACATTGTTTAGAATATTGCAAGAGTGTGGGAAGGGTTTAAAACGCCTTAAAATATATCAATATAAACTACTACTTGTACTACTATTCCTACTTTGCGGTTTTTCACTTATCGCATGTCTTCAAGGTACAGATCCCCCGCAATAAACGAGGGACTACTGTAATTATTAATAATACAGGTATGTAGCTTTATTACAGTAATTAAGCTCAGAGCACCTGTCCATACTCCAGCCATGACCCGTTGTCTTCCTTCCAGTACCACACCCATTGTGTTGTGAGGATGAAGTGGGGGGGATGTAAGACAGAAGAGGCAGTGGACAAGCGACGAACTGGAGACCCTCCATAGGTCCTTGTTTTAAAGTCGACATATTGCCTAAGGCTATGCAGACATGAAAGAAAAATGCAGTCAACTTTGATTTCAGGTAATAGTAGGAATGTGTACATTTACATACAGAAAATAACATCTGCATATTGTTTTCTTCACAAACCTCCGAAAAAGTGACTGTATAACTCCTAAAGTAGACAACTGTTGGTTCATGCAGCTCGTATCACATGATGGGTCACAGAAGGCCTTCTCAACATCCTCCATATCGGGCATGTCTTTCCAAGTCAAGCTAATTATGTCCAAAACCTCCCATTTGTAAGGCAGGTGCCAGTGGACACGAGCACATTTGTCTGGGACGAAACACACAAAGTATTCATTCACAAGTCACATATGGGAGTCTAATGTACCGGTACTCTAAATGTAAAAGGGCAGTTCTACTATGAAAATACCTTTGAAACTGCACTGAGTTCGAATATTGTACAAGCAGATTACGTTCCCCTCAGCGTCACTGATAGGTTTAGTTTTGGTGGGAGATGCAGGGTTGGCGTTGAGAGGAAGAGGCGCGGGTTTCTGAGCATCAACCTTCATCCTTGGATCCGCTGCAAGAGACTCGCATTTAGTGAAGAACACCGCTCTTATCCCATCAGCAGAAATTATTCAGCAAATATAGTTAACAAGAAATAAATTAACAAACTTACCTGGGACAACAACAGCAGAAGGTTGTTGGCCCATGACGATGAGTTTATTTCTGTAGATCTTGGAAAGGTTTTGAACATTCTCTGGGCTGAATCCTTTAAAAAGCTTCATTCCTTGTGCATCGATACAGTGGGCTCTCTTACAAGAAGCCCCGAAATTACAGTCACCCAAGAGGAAGTGCTGGCAGACGTGGAGCTTTGTGCAGGAGGTGGTGTGTTTGCAGGAGCCGAACGGCCCATTTCCTTTGTTGTAATGCGTGCATATCTAAAGGTAAGGTCATTGAAGAGAAATAAACGAAAAGCTGTTTTACAGAACCAAGAGATTTTAACTTTCAGTTCTGCCACTGACTGTGGCCAGAGAACCCTACCGCAGGAAGCAGGTATGGATCATTCTGCAGCAACAGCTGGAACAGCTGTTTCTCTGTCAAATCTTGAAGACCATACTTCCTCAAAAGCGTTGCGTTGTGTGGAGAAGCCAAACTGTGTGGTTTTTTGCACTTTTCCCTAAAAATGCCAAACATTCAGCAGAGTAAAAAAAAAAAACAGTTATTTAATTCAATTAAACAATACATCTGAATTTAGCTAATTGTCTGATTCTATATGAAATGTAGAAAATAACCTACACAGCAGAATTATAACCATTTTTGATTCTAGTGTCTAAGGAACAGGAAGTAAAGCCAAGTTAGAATACGTTTGTGCCTTTACGGTCCTGTTTGTTGTTAGAGCGTGTAAATTACCACCACCTCCCTCTCTCTGTTCAAGACTGCTCTGAAAACACATCTCTTTCGACTAGCTCATCATTAACTTTACTAAATGTATTTTTATTATTTAGCATTTTATAATCCTTATGTATTTTATATTTCAATTTGTCGCTGATAATGTTTGATCTGTATTACACTGTAATGGTTTGTTAAGTGTCCTTGGGTGTCCGGAAAGGTGCTTTTAAATAAAATGATTATTATTTTTATATTATTAAAGAAAATGCTCAAAATGTATCTTGCAGCAATCACAGGTTAGACTGAATCCTTTAAGAAAAAAATGTGAGGTGTCCAAACAAATGAAGCCTTTTTTGTATGATTGGTTATAAGATCGTCACAAACCCATTAATGGTTAAAAGAAACACAACAGTGATAATAGAGGATGTGAAATGCTGCCATCTACTGGACAAAGTATGGAAGTGCTTCAATTACTCATGTTTTAGGTCCAGGAAGTGAAATCAGTGCAAACAGAATATTTTTTCTTATTGTCAACTTATTGTTTTTTTATTATAATCACAATGTTTTGATTTTTCGTGAGTTTATGATGCTCAAGTGTCATCTTATCACAACTTTTGTATGTTACAACGGACCAAAACTGATTTTTTAAATAAAGTCCATCTATTTTAATTAAGGCAACTTACCCGAACGTGCAGCTTCCGCAAACAAAATACCTGCACAGGTGTAAACTTTCGCAACCTGAGCACACTTGTTTTTTCTGACAAAGCCCAAGGCTGGTTTTAGCCACTACCAGACTGTCTGGACGGAGTTGGCCTTCGCCAGGAACTGGCTGTCTGCCCTCACGAATCGCTATTTTACCGTCGTCGAAAAGAATGGACCGCAGGTCTTCCACCTTAAAGCCGAAGTTACTTTGCGCGAGCTCATTGAGCTGCTCGAAGTCCAGACATCCGTGGTTGTCGCACAGAATCCCGGTGATTAATTTAGAGACTTCCTCCATTTCTAGCGAAGAAGGAGCTGTGGCTGAAACAGCTGAGAGTACTTGAAACAGCTGGCAGTGGCAGCAGAAGAAACGAAACCGAAACTTAACAAAACAAAACAGAGTGGTGTTGTTCAAAGATCCTCTACTCATAATAAAAATAAACTCAAACCCCGTCAAATACAAAATAAAGTAGTTACAATTAAAAATTATTTTAGTTATAGAAAATAAATAATGATTACGAAATAATAAATGAAATTAAAAATTATAGCAAACTTTAAGAGTCGTATTTTTTATTATTTATTTTACGAATAGGATTTTTTACGTGGGTACGCGAAGGTAACACAAGGCCGTTGTTTTGTCCAGCCAGCGTAACCTAGCAACCACTACTTGCATCATAGCAACCATGGAGGGAGAGCTTTTATCGGTGAAAGAAAAAGACACGGAAGAAACTGAAGAACAGAAAGAACTTTATCATAACCAGGTTGAAGAACTAAGGTGAATATGGTATATATTTTAACACATTTCCATGTTAAAATAAATCAACTATTTTGTTTTAAATTTAAGTTTTTGCTCGTTTTGTACAACCTGCTAACGCCACTTGCTAATGCTAATACTAGCAGTTCAGGTTAGCTAAACATTTAAATGTACTTTTTTGACTTCAGACATAAAATCTAGAACAAATAATATCAAATGGTGCAGTTTGAAAATGTTTATAATTGTGCAAATTACCGGTAAACACAATTCTGAATGTGGGTCCACACTGAATGTAAACAAAGCACTCACGTTTGCGCAGGTAAACAAATAATGCTGCTGGCAAGTCTTGAAAAGTTTTACCTATAATCAGACAGTCACTTCGGCTGTTTCCAAAGGTAAATAAACACAAGTGTTTGTTGACATGTGGTCACATACCTTGCCCACAAAGCTTGTTAAAGTTTAACATTAAGCATCAACATGATAAAATATTGTGTGGATTTGTTTTTACCTTGCGATTTATTTATTTTTCATCTAGTCTTCTTGACTTTGCAATGAGAACCTTTATTAAAATATAACGTTTATTTTCTTTAATAATTGTCCATAAACCAGACTACACTAAAATGTTAAGGGGAAAATTTTTACAAGTTTGTTATTGTTACATCTTGTGCAGTCATGCTTTTATTAATGCCATATATGTAATATTATCAAAGGTTTTCTGTTGCTGCCCTCCTGGCAGAGAATGATGTATTTGAACGCTTTCTTGGCCGCCTGGATCTTCAGGACCTGGAGCTTCAGGGTGAAGGAGAAAGTCCAAAAGCAGCAGAAGACTCCCAACTAGCTGAAGGGGTGAGTAGGATACTAATATATATGTTAGAACCATTAACTCCTATTATTGACAAAAGCTAAACATTAGCACCATTGGTGGAGAATTAGATCTAGCTTAATTATTTAACAAAAATCACGAGATTATTAGACATGTAAAAAAGGTCATAAAAATATGGATGATGTTTTGTTTACAGATTTTAATATGAATTATAAACAGTAATTCACAACATAATTCATTGTTTATTGTGCTTATCGGTCTGATTTAAAATAAAAACTAAATTTAAAAACATACCGATTTTAGTGACTGAGCAAACACAGTTGCAGTATAAGTAGTGAGCTACACTTTTCTCAAATTTGAGGATAATGGTTTTTAGAGCAGCATAATTAAGACCTTCAATGCCATATATAATAAAGAAGTTTGCCTTCATTAATGACTTTAGAAGTGTTGCATAAATTAAGAGTTGGAATAGTGTTGTGACGTTCTGAGTTATGCATGTCAAACATTTGTGAATTTTTTTGTTTTTGTATCTGTTCCAAAATCAGAACACATTGTTGCACTGAACATTAATCAGCAAACTTGTATTATTCTGTGTGTGTTTTCAGGGTGTTGAGACAAGGCAAAATATCTGCTCCGACTTATCGGATCATTCCCAGCTGCTGACCTTGGAGCAAAAGCTTTATGTGGTAAAGAAAGAAGTAACTGATACACAGAACGAACAGAAACAACTTCAACTGAAATGTAAAAAAATCCTGGACAACTACAAGGTTACAACACACACAGTTGTGCACTATTTCTACACAGTACATGCTTACCGGTACATTTCTTAGATTTCATCTTTGATGTTTAGGCCTCTATTGAAGAAGCAGAACTGCATTTAGCTGAGATCAGGAAAGCCAAGAAAGAGTTTGAATGCAGACAGCTCGAATTTATGAAGGACAGACGACTGGAAATGAAGGAGCCAGAGAAGGTGCTGCAGTACATTGAGGACAGGTCAAAGGTAAACAAAAATGGATGAGCTGAATTGCATCAACATATGCAAAAAATGTTTCTGTAGAGATTTTAAAACATACCTACTTATAATTATTTTTATTTACAAAAGTATTTCAATATGTTTATAACAGCTGTTGAATTTACTTAAGGATGTGAATACTGTAAATCACACATTTGCTTTCAAACAGATTATTGTTTTGGTTTAATTTCATGGTATTTTGTCCACCCCCCCATGTAAGAATAATCTGGAAAAAATAGCTAAACTAAAAATAAGAGGAAGCTGCTCCTTAACTTCTATACTGTATCCCTTTTTTTAAATGGAAAAGTTATGTGTTGACATTTTGACTTGCTCTATTAACCAAGTGCTTTTCTATAGTATTATTTCTACCAAATATCTAAACTTATTTTCCAAACCCCTCTGTCTTGTTTTTGTGTTGTGGTTACACATACTGAAATCAAATGCAACAGGCCACCCAGTTGGAGAAGTTTACTCGGAAGAATCAGACCCTGAAGGTCCAAGAGAAGATGCTCCTGCGGCAACTCCAGCAGAAAAAACAAGTATTAGATCTTGAGGTAGAGAATGCAAGCCGAAAAAAAGGGAACACATGAAACATGTTGCTATAAATACAATTCTTCATTTGCTTATTTGTAAAAAAAAAAAAATAAGTGTCCTTTAGTTAACTTTAATCTTAAAGAAAATTATCAATTCACTTTTACCTGTTGAAAAATGATTTGTCCTGGTTTTTGTATATAGATTTTTTCCCTGGACTATGTAGAGCCCGGAGATGACAAAAGCTTTAATGAACTTCGATGCATCCGTTCTGAAGTACAACGTACCCTCAGCCTACACAAGGTGACTATAAATTTCACTGGGACTATCAGCATCACCAGTTGTTGTTAGTGTAAATGTAATATTTTACAGTGGAATTCATCTTGGCTCTTGTTTGTTATGTTTTGTGAGCAGGAGACGCTGCAGAGCGTGACGTTAGACTCAACAGAACTGAGCAATACAATCACCAAAAGAAACCAAATGCTTGCAAAAATTGACGAGAAGATACAGCGAGCTGAGAAGGTAAACTGTTA
Source organism: Garcialebias charrua (assembly GCA_038048925.1). NCBI lineage: Eukaryota > Metazoa > Chordata > Actinopteri > Cyprinodontiformes > Rivulidae > Garcialebias > Garcialebias charrua. The sequence goes on along the minus strand of JBBPBX010002303.1, from coordinate 59,004 downwards.
AAATGATTTAAACTTTAGGCCTTTTAAATCTTGAAACAATTTATTACCTAAATAATCCAAAGTAGTAATTTGGATCACTAAATTTTAAATGTATTTAAAAGCCACAGTTTACGACACTGCCTTTAAGACAAATTAATCATTCAATAAAATATGCCTTTTTTTAATTAATATTTATGTATACAGTACTGTCTGTACCTTGCTCTGGTTTTCTGCCCTCCACGTTTTCATTTCTGTTCAGTGCCCTGAGATGACTTCTGTTGTGACTTGGCGCTATATAAATGAACTGAACTGAATTGAATTCATGTCATTTTTCTTCTCAGGATCGTTTAGAGGCGGAGAGCCTCAACCAACACCTGCGCAAGGAGCTCACAGATTATCAGACACCTGATATCACAGAGTACATGAATGCCAAGGACAAACAGAAGAAGCTGCAGCACAGCGTTCACACCTGGGAGAGAAAGGTTGGAATTGCAGAGGTGAATTCATATTTTGACTTTCTCCAAGTTTGTGTCTCAACTGAACGATCTGCTTGATTCTGTCCTGTGTAAGAAAACGAGAATATTATGTTGTTCTTCCTTTGTTTCCACTTTAATAATTGAGCTGCCTAGCTGTAAAATAAAATGTGATATAGTATCCAAAACAACACATTCTTTTTTTTTTTTTTCACCAGATGGCCATGAAGATGAACACAAGAGAGAGGAGCAAGCACGAGGTCACTCCTCCTCCTGCAAACAGCACAGAGTCTGGAAGTAGATCTGCTAAAGGTCAAATTCCAATGAAGCTCCCACACATAGCAGAAAACCATGCGTAGAAACGTAAAGAATTACAACTACAGAAGTTTACTTTATAGTAAAAGCAATGTTAAAAATAATAAACTGTTCTTACCATTAGAAAACCCCATGTCCGTGTACTTGCTGAAAAGCGTAGAAACGATGCAAAGGCAAACTATTTGATCACAAAATCAAGAAACGCACCGTTTGTTCAATAAACAAAATGTCTACGCTACATCTGGTCACATTTTTAATGGTAATGAACCTTTTGTACACTGTATTGTGTAGTACTTCAATTCAATTTCAATTCAGTTTATTATTTATTATACAGTACCAAGTCACAACAGAAGTTGTCTCAGGGCACTGAACAGAAACGTGTAAAAAAAAAAAACCAAGTGAACACTATTTATCTGAGGTGCAGACGGCTTTGGGTTTAACTTCATCGCAGAAAAACTCCCTCATGAGGAAGAAACCTTTAGCAGAACGAGGCTCAGGATAAGCGGCCATCTTCTTCAACCAGCTGGGTTTGAGAGGAACAGGAAGGAGGAACAGATACACAATGGCAGGTCGAGAATCACGTGTTAAGATAGAAAACAATTAAAATGAAAACTATTCAATTTTAACAATTCGTTTAAGGCAATGAGGTAAATGTGTCTTTCAGTAGTTTAAGCTTATGGCAGCATATCAAGCCAGCCCTACCTATAGGATTTATCAAAAAGGGAAGTCTTTTAAAGCCCAGTTGTAAAACTGGACAATGTGTCAGCCTCACGGACAGAAACTGGAAGATAGTTCCACAAGAGAGGACCATGATAACTGAAAGATCTTCCTCCCATTCTGCTTTTGGTTTATCCTGTGAGTACGCCTGCTGTCTGAGTGAAGTGCTCTGTTTGGAAAATATGGAACAATAAGATCTATTATATAAGATTGAGCTAAGTTGTTGAGGGCTTTGTATGTATGCAGTAAGATTTTTCACACAATATTATCTACAGCAGGTACCTACACAGATGCCCCTTTTCCTCTAGGGAGAGTGGTGGTGCAGAGGTTAGAGACAGTGGGCCTGTGATCGCTCAAGCCCTGGTACCGTCAACATCAAAATGTGAGGATTCAAAATAGTCATATTAATAATTCAATCAACACATACTGAACATTATTATTGATATTGTTTATCTTCTTTATATATTGTTTTTAACATTTAGGAACTTTTGTGTGAATCTTTTTATCTGTTGCTGCTGTTACACTTGAGTTTCCCATCCGTGGGACAATAAAGGCTGTTTCTATTCTATTCTAAATGCACACATATACATATGTATATAGACACACACATACTGTATATATGTATACACACACACATATATACACACACACACACACAAAGTTCATGTTTTGTGATTTGTACATCTGTGGGTTAAAATAAAGTTGAATTAAAGGCAGTCTCTTCTTTAAACATGTTTGAAGGAAATATTCCAGAGATCCAATAATTGTGTCTTTTAATGATTTTCAGCTGAGTTAACTTTAACAGTCATTAAAGTGAAAACACGATTTTATGATAAAGCTGGCACTGTTTATTTTATTATTTTTTTAATCTTCAATGCTAAAAAAAAACAAAAAACTTTTTTTTATGACCAGTTCTGCTGGTCTCACCCGGTCCTCTTCCCCCGGAGCCTCGGAACCAGAACTAAAAACTAAAATCCTGCATCATCTTCCCGGCTCTGAGCTCAGCTGTGACTCACAAA
>JBBPBX010002303.1:33681-55350 GCA_038048925.1 Garcialebias charrua | reverse complement strand
AACTTCCTACACTGCATTTGATCAATGACAAAGCATCTAATATGAAGATGCAGCTGGACTTAACGTCTGCAGTTCTGCTAAATCATTTTCAAAGGCACTTTCACAGTACATACTACAGATGTACAGAACACCACAAAGGAGCTTAAAGCCTACATACAGCACGAGTCCTATTCGCAATGACGTTACACGGTGACAAAAACACACATTTCTGAATGCAAACGGCTTCCAAAACAACCGAGGCTCTAAGTGATTTCTTCCCAGAAACACAACAAAAGTAAAAACAGTTATAAAAATAATAGAAGTTAGTCATCCAGAATTAAACTTGTAACTTTATACTGTATTTTGTCAAGTCAAACATGGTGTAAACCTGCTGTTGGAGAGCATTAACTCGTAGCAAACCGTTTGAAAAATGTTGCAACTACATGCACCCATCTGTTATTTTGTATAGTACATAGGTTTAAAAAAATACGTTAACAGGTGGTAAAGTCACAAACACAACTCGTTTGCAACCATTTGCGTAAATTGCATCTTAAAAGACTTACATGTATGTTGCTTAACTGTTCTAGTTCAATGTTTTCACCCACACAAAAAAAAGTCAATTCACACAGGTCTAAAAACACAACTGGCATGCTCATCTGGACAGAAAACAGGAAGGCAAGCTGCTTTGCTGTTTTCACAAAGAGAAGCAAAAGGAGCAGGGTGAACATAGGAGGAGGCTTTTACACTAACAGTCATAAGGTCCATGGCTACCGGCAGCACCCTTAAAGAATGCTACCTTATATTTATACACATTAGTGAATATTATGAATTATAAACATCCATGCTTAAAGTTGGATCTTTGGATATAGTCAAGCAAGGCATACAAAAAGCTATGGCATGTGGTCCATATTGCAAAATAACGTGACTGCTATAAGAACTATGCACATTACTTCCTATGGTTCATACAGATATAAAGGCATACATTATTAGGTACTGGTGTAGAAGTTCAATAATGCATCGAAATGTTCAAAGTTCATAGTGGTTTTATCTGATCCCCTGATCTATTTTCAGGCATTACAGAACGCAGTTGAGTGAAACGAGTAGAGGAGGTGATCTTTTCACTTCTTTGTGAAACACAACAGATGAGAAACCTTGCCACAGAAAGCTGCAATTTACATGCTAGAGATTAAACAGATGTCAGTACTTTCGATCTATTAACACAGTACCTTTAATAAATAAGTGGTTTAGAGTTCTTCTGGCACAAGATCAAGCCAACCTTCAAACAATGTCTGCCCATGTTGTCACAGCATCATTATAAAACTGAATGTTTAAAATCATTTATGTGTTTAAAAATAAAAAGTCAGTGAATCCTTTGGAGCACTTCACAACACATCCAAGGGTCTTTCCATGTAGAATCAAAGCGCATCCATAAGGTTTTGTCGTTGCGGTCACTCCAGTTCTCTTCCGGCTGCTTTTCAGGTTCAGTGGTAAACCGGGAAGCGAGTTCAAGTTAAGTTAATTCACATCTGTAAACTAAACTAATATTATGTACATGTTCTATACTCTCAAGGAAGCAACTGTGATTTGTTGTTCAAATTTATTCAGTAAACACCAGATGTTGGAAATTACGTATTTTACCCCACAATGTTGAGACACGAGATCTGTCTGGCTGACAAACAAGACTACAGTACAATGTTAACTAAAATCTACAGCGGTCTCTCAGATCGTATTAGAGTAACCTTTTTGTGTACTTTACCAAAGACACCAGAAGAGACTTTTGCTTTGCATCTTTTTTTCTTCTTCTCAGTTTCAGATGTTACATGGTGCATGACTTGTCCAAGGGGTCTTGAGCTGATCCAGTAGGAGGCTGCGAGACCTGGTTGGACTTGGGCATGACCATAGGCTTGGGCCTCAAAGCGGGGGGCTTCAGCTGCACCCCCATGCGTGGTGCCACCATGGGCTTGAAGGTACTCATGGCCTCGCTGGAGGAGCTTGTGCTGCGGCGAATGGGCGGCTCAGTGTTGGCAGCTGACCTGAGCATGACGCCGTGGATGGGGCTCAGGGACTCATTGGAGCTTGCCAGAACGGCACCCCCTCCGCTGCTACCAGAGGTCGGGCGCTGCTCTAGGGTGTCCAGCACCACGTCAGGGGCGTGCTTGGCTGAACTCTGTCGCTCCAGCTCGCGCAGCTCATTCAGAGCGGTGTTCATGGTTTCCTCTATGTCCTACAGGACACAAAGAAAAAAGCATTATGAACGTGAGAGGCACGTAGGGAGAACATATATAAAAAGTGGCTGAAAAAAGAAATGGTGATCAGGAGAAAGCTTGTGGTTAAAAATGTAAATGAAAAAAACTAAAAGAACTGGAGAAAGGAAATGTGAAGACAAGAGACAGTGAAAGGACAAGGCAAGAATACACAAGTGGAAAAACACACAAAAAGTGTTAGTAGATGAACACAACAATTCTGGAGAACACCAAGAATGCATCACACATGTGGAGAGTTGGAAGAAATACGACTATGCACTGGCAGTTATCTGCATGGCTATAGCAAGAGATACAAAGATAAGAACTTCTCATCTGAGCACGCTCCCAGTAGGCAGACAGGAAGTCTAGCACTAAGTGCTATCTCTGACCCCTGTACACCAACTTAGCCTCCAAACAGATGCCATATACAGGCAAACTGCCATATTTTCTGGTGTATAAGTCACAGTTTTTTTCCCCATAATTTGCCAGTCCTGCGACTTATTTACGTTTTTGTTTTCCATATTCATTGAGCAACTTTTGACTGACACTTTAAATGTTCATTCATACTGACATGAATCAGAGTAAACGTTACCATTTGCAGCCGCTAGAGGTGCAAGAGGGCCCTCTAGGCTGTTGACAACTACTGGTAGGTGTATCCACCTTATTCTTGGGCTCGTCACTGTAGAAACGAATGTGCATTGTACTTCCTGTCCAACACCGGAAGTGCCTGTATTCCATAGGCGGAGTATGGATCGCGGGTGTTTTTGAAAGTTATTTTCATTCATTTTATCGGAGCAAACACAGCTTTTGTTTAAACGTAACGTTTACTGAAATGTCCTACCGGGGTTCAGGTACCTGCTGTGCTGTTCGCGGCTGCACCAACAACCGGACCAAGCTAAATCTTTGGCTAAAACAACAGTGTTTTCAACACGGACCCAAAACAAAGAAAGAGTGTTCCTGCATCCTTCTCTATGGCTGTGTCTGCGCGATCAGGTAACATCTGTAATTTCTTTTTATTCAGGGAGGGTTTATTAATGAGAGTTTTGGATGATTTACTGTCTTAAAATGATATATGTCAGGCGCGACCGGTGTTACAGAACACCGTGACTTTTAGCCGAGATAGCTGCTAATAAACCTTAGCCGAGAGGCCGGAGCAAACGCGTTCGCTATTTATGTATTTTTAAATTATGTCTGCGCGATCAGGTAACATCTTTTTATTCGGGGAGGGTTTATTAATGAGAGTTTTGGAAGATTTACTGTCTTAAAACGATAGATCTCAGACGCGACCGTGACTTTTAGCCGAGATAGCTGCTAATAAACCTTAGCCGAGAGGCCGGAGCAAACGCGTTCGCTATTTATGTAGTTTTAAATTATGTCTGCGCGATCAGGTAACATCTTTTTATTCGGGGAGGGTTTATTAATGAGAGTTTTGGAAGATTTACTGTCTTAAAACGATAGATCTCAGACGCGACCGTTATTTTTAGCCGAGATAGCTGCTAATAAACCTTAGCCGAGAGGCCGGAGCAAACGCGTTCGCTATTTATGTATTTTTAAATTATGTCTGCGCGATCAGGTAACATCTGTAATTTCTTTTTATTTGTCCCTCCTCTTTTAACAAAACGAGTGGTGTTCCCACATTTTTAATGAACTAAAACAACAAAGTTTGGACTGTCTTCAACTGTATTACTCGCATGTAAACAAACGGTGTTTCCGGTCAACCGGAAGTCGTGTGCACATTTCGCGCAAAGCGTCATGGGACGTAGGAATAAGGTGGATATGTTGTTCCTGTACTGCTACCCCCGCCACCCCCCCGCCAAACATTGACCATTAAACTGCATTTATTAAGGAAAAAGTTAAAATGAGACACATCTTTGTTATAAGGTCAAGCAAACAAATATGTATATTTTTAACTGTTAATCTTGTTAAATTTCAAAGAAATTCAACAGTGAGTCCTCCCATGTGAGCTCCCGCAGCTGCCAATCCATTTTTGGCACGACATTGGCCCACGTTTCCCGGGGGTCAGTGGTGATGCATAATTAACGTGACTTATATACAAAATACGGTATATGTTTTTTCCCGCATCATGATTTTTTTTGACTGATGCGACTTATACGCTGGAAAATACGGTAGAGGAATACAGAAAATGAAGTGTTACATTAATATCTTTATAAGTTTAGGATTTGCATACAGCTTAGTGATGTTGTGATGAGTCCCATGATGTTTAGGCTATGCTCCCTGCTGTCTGCCTGTGAAGCTTCATGTTAGCATGTACTAGCACACAGACACAGTTGCAGACAGAGGAAGCAGACGACAGGGACTGACTATGTTTTTACAGGGCGGGGCAGGGCTTTGATGGTGGAGGGAGCTGCGGTCTGGTCGCCGCTTGTACCGCGCTGACCTGTGCGATGGTTTCCGGATCCAGGGACTTGCCACTATGATGATGATGGCCATCGGTAAAGCCTGTGTATTGGCCTGAAGAGGTGGAGCGACGGATGGACGGACTCTCCATTTTCTTCAGGGATTCGTTGCGGCTGATGTTCGTGAGGCTGCCGTGACCAGTCCGGCGCCGTCGCTCAGGGCTGTCAATGTGCATGTGGTTATTGCTTCGAAGCATGTCCCGTGGGCTGAAGTGGCCGAGAACTGGAGAGCCCATCTCTGGAGTCCCGCTGTGGCCCTGCTGGGAGGAATGCAACATGCAGTGAACGTTGCTGGGGCGGGCGGGGGGCCGGCGAGATGGTGGGTCAGATCTTTTCCTGTGCCTGCTGAAACAAAAGTGAGATGAAAATAAATAATTAACTTATATGTTTATTCATAGCATTTCAGCTTTCACTCGAACAAAAAGAAAAGAGTTGATATTTGAAACGTAGTACGGGTGAAGCGTTGAAGAAAATACATCTGTGATTTGGAGCAACTGAAATATTCTCAAGAACTTCCAACTCTTGAATTATTGAATTGATTTCTCCGCCAAGAACAACTGCTTTAATTTGACTTCATGAGGTCATGCTGCACTGTCTGCAGTCTGGATTGAATAATCAGCACACTTTCATAAGCTTGAGAAAAACATTCTCCTTTTAGGAGTAATCTTGAATCAGATTTGTACTTGTGTACATTAAAGCAAATTAAATATCACGTCAGAGACGGTCAGTAATAACTGTCTATTTCTGCTTTGCTCACATGTTAATGCACATTTGATGTTTTTATCAAACAGATTGTTTAGACGCTTTATGTCAAAATAAGGAAATAGAGGAAGCTGAACGGAGAAAAATATTGGGATAAAACAATAACTGCATGTAGGGCAAATAAAATATTAAGTACTATCTCTATGCTATTTTCTGCATACCAATGCAAACCCATTTTCTGTTAAGTAACAATGTGGCAATTTAATTTCCAATTGAAGTTTTATGCACTTAAACAAGATCGTCTAAAAGTGCATTTAGGTTATTGGAAAACTAAATCAATTTGATATCAAGCCTTTTTTTTTTTTTGGATGAAAGCTGATTGAATTGACGGCTTACTTTAGTTACAATACAACCGTACAGCTCAACAAGCTTAAATACAGTATAAATTATTGCTTCAGCCAAGGATCTTTACTTTCATGGAAAACAATGTCAGGGAAAAGATTAATGAAAGTTTAATTTAATATACAACTGTATATAATCTCCACCAACAGACAGTTAGCGTAAAAGACTATGATGATTAGCTAAAATTAGAAAAACCTATAAAACATTAAAAAAAATTATCTTTTGGTTTAAGAAGCCTCAACCAACCCATTCATTTTCCTTTGCAGTATACCCCTCTGGTTTACACTGGGGTTATTCTGCAGAGGAGGTAGAGTGGATCTGGCTGTTAGCCAGATGAGGGAGGTCTGGGATTCATCAGAGCACCAAAACATACTTCCTAGGAGACGCTGCAGCTGCTATAGCAGTCCAATGTCCTCTGTCTGAACCTGAACCATGGTACACCACAAACACCTTTGTAACTCTGAGAAACAAACTCACTCAGTGTGTACAAGACTGCAATATTACTATCTCCTAATGCTCCATAAAAATGCAAATAGAGCAACAACTCCACCTAAGCGTGGTTTTAACAGGCTTTATATTTTTATTAACAGCAACACAAAAGTCTTTATTAGGAGCTGTAATGTTTCATTTCATCACTGCCATCATTTACACTATGAGCAAACAGCTAATGACTGAAATGATACCGTACATAAAACAATTTGGGAAGCAGAAATTGCAATTATGTTTCTATTTCAAAACATCCAAGAATATTACCGGTATATAATTAACCGTTAAAGCAGTTGGCTCTGCATTCTCTGATAAAGGCAACAACTTCAAATATTAAATCAACGATATCTGGAAACATATATGTCAGATCAATAATTTCAATTAGCCCTCTGATGAATGAGAAGTGAATCACTCATCCCCTAATCATTCCTTGAAGATAAATGACTTCACTTTGGGGGTTTACATCTGCCTAATGAGTGCTGTCTCAGCCATAATGATTAAGATTTACAAGCAGCTTTATTACTGCGCTGCACGAAACGCGGTAACAAATCTGGAAGGGAAGAGCCATGAGAGTTTGAAGAACATGATTTGAGTTCTTTTCAGAAAGCCACATTTCCCCTCCCAGTTGCATCAGTTTCCAAATAAAAACTACTGATCGATACGATTCATGAAGTCCCAGATTATTCCCAACTAATATTTGAGCAAGTAAAAATCCTAAACTTCATTCGTGGACTTTAAAATAATAGGGACTATAAAATAAATGTGATTTTCTGCTCGCTCAAAGAATTTGAGTAAATAAGAGTAGGGACCACTTACAGACTGCAGGTGGAGCAGTTTACTTTCATAACGGCAACCTTCTTCTGGGACAAAGTGTACAGCAACAAACAGCAAGCAGGACCACCACACTGGCATGTCACCCTTATGCTCATTTTGCCTTTGCCTATTAATATAACACAAGGCAGAAGACTATCGAAAGCACGTCAAACTCAAAAGCCGCGAGACAAATCTGGTCCCCCAAGATGATAATTGAAATGTAAAATATTGTATATTCTCATTTTCCTTTAAAGGTGCTATGTGTAACTTTCGGTAGAGCACAGAACTTAGAAATATTTTCAACAGGCAAAGCATTCTGATCCCTCCCCCTCAGAGCCATATATGGCTCTGCCCCCCTTGCTCTGCTGAAATTCAAATTCAAGCTCTGTTTTTATTGGCTGATTCAAATTCAAGCTCTGTTTTTATTGGCTGATTCAAATTCAAGCTCTGTTTTTATTGGCTGGTTACAAACTCTGTTTTTATTGGCTGGTTAACGGCGGGTCACTCTGTGTTTTTAGTGTTTTTATAAATGCTGATAGAGAAGCAAGGGGACTATAGTTTTTTTCAGAGATTACTTTGTCTAACACCAGTCTGTCAGTAGATAGTGACAGAGTGAAGAAATATGTTAAAAATATATTGTTGGAAAAGTTACAGACTGCACTACAAAGTTACATAGTGTAGCTTTAAAACAACTGAAAAATACATAATTTAGTATGGACTTCTCTTGCTAGCTGGCTAACTTTGAAGCCAGAAAGATGTCTGCATCATTCTGTCATTACTGATTCTGATGTGGAAAGAGAAGAACATCAAGTGAGACAGATCAAACTCTTGTTCAAGAACCTGCAACCAAGAAAGGATATGAGGTATCTGACTCAAGTTAAAGGACAACACCCACCGTGACAGTAACAATTAACCATATTGGACAATTACTGTAGTAGAATATGATGTCTACACTGTATTTTCATTTTTGCATTTGGGTCAGGCGAGTGTAAAAACAACAAAAAAAAAAACAGAGTCCCGGAAGAATCCGGAAACCCCGCCGATGATTGCCGAAGTCCGGAATGACGTAAAAAAAGGATCCAGTCAGAAGGCAGGAGTGAGTTCGCGATGGAGGCTTATGAGAGTGATGCTGATTTCAGTGAAAGTTCCAGTGGCTTTTCTTTAGTTTTTTTGCCAAAAGTCAAGTGATCGCTTCCTCCTTGCTGTCTCCATGACTGAAATGAGGAAATGAATGAATTTGTCGCGAGCGAATTACACTCGTGTTCAACGTGGCTGCGCAGGGTTTCCTGGTGGGCTGCGGGACCAGCGCTCCCTGTTTTTTTTTATTTTTAGAACTTTTTAATAAGATATAACACCGCTGCGGCTGGGGCTGTGTGGAGCTGCCCGCTTGCCTTTTTCGTTCTCTCTCCCCGACCTGTCAATCAATTCAGTAGGTTGACAAGCTGAAAGTGGCCTGTACCTCGAACAAAGTTTTTACATTTTGGCTACTTTTGGTAACTGAGTTCAACACCCCTGATCTAAAAGTTCCTTTTAGTCAAACCAGGAAACTAACCCAGGGTTGGGGAATTGTTGACATGCAGATATCCACTTGGAGAAAGTACTGATGAACAAGAACACCAGGAGAGGAAAATATCTAAATAAAGCTCTGTATATAAATGATTCAACACTTCTGGATGGACGAGCACAAAGTGAGTGCAGATAGACATGAGAAGAAAAAGAAAAGAAGTGGGGATCATGTGGGACAAGGTGACAGGAAGCGTGATGTAGACAGACAGGAAGTATGATGCTCATTAAAGTTAATGCTAAAAGGATGGTTAATTCACACGTGGGCTTGTTCTGCATCGCAGTAGCTGCAGTGGAATAAATACTGGCTCTAGTATGAATCATCATTTCAATGCTGAAGAAGAGGGAGTGAGTGTGGCTCAGGTTGAAATAGCAGTTGTTCATTTGTTTGGCAAGAGCGAGAACCACTCAGACATTTCAAGGTCACTAAATCCACCTGCAGAAATGCACCACTGAGGAGAGGAGACTAAATACTGGCAGGACACCAGGAAATGCTGCCAAAGAGACCGAGGTGTGATCAAATGTGTGTGTCATGTCAGTGTGTGCTATTCCTCCAGCTGAAATGCTTCATAAAAACATTCAGTCTTTCAGAGTTCAGCATTGATAAGTAGGCTGAGAGAAATGAAATTGTTATTGACAATAAACTGACATGGAAAGTTTACCTCATATAAATTCTGTCAGGACAAAAATAGCTAAGCTGTATTATATAGGGTAAGGAATCTGTTAAATTATAAAGCTCTATACTTGTTATACAATACAATTAGTCGGTCACGGTGGTCCAGGCAGGGACACGTCAGGAGGCTTCACCGGAGTTTCACACACTAGATTATGGGGGCTCGCTGAAGACCGTTCACCCTACTTCATTAGGCAGCTTTCCACTGAAGTAACCGAAAGTTGGCTCTCGGGAGTGCCAGTGCCTGGAAGACTTGGCGTCTACAGTGGCGTCTACAGTGGCTGCAGGGGAGCGGCTGCGGTGGAAGGGCTGGTGGATTTGTGAGCTTCGCCTTCAGTGGCCCTCGTTGCTTTGGGCTCATAGGACTACTGGTGCCTGATAGTCCAGCAGTCTCGGTGTCTCAGGTGGTGGTGGCTTGAGGAAGGCGGAGGAGAGGTTGAGCGGAGGCTGTGGAGGTGGAGCGGAGACATCGGCGGTGAGCTGAGGTAAAACCGCGGCGGTGGAGGGCTGAGGTGGAGCGGCTTGTGAGAGGCGGTGGTGGAGAGCTTGGAGCGGCAGCTTCGATACGACTTCTGTGGGTCTGCCTAAGACCGTGATTCTGTGGAGTCATTGTGACGTGGGATCCGAGTGGACAAATAGTCACCAGCTGGGATTCTACAGTTGCTGACCAAGCAGGATCCGCCTTGATAATACAAGGTATAGTGGGCAGACACTGCCAGATATAGTGGACAGACACTGCCAGGTATGGTGGACAGACACTGCCACTGGAAAATAACTGGGAAATACTGCCAATAGATTCAGAGTGTAGTTACTGCCATCGGGCAGTCTTCTCATTTTGAACTATGTCAACCAAATCAAGGCAAAAAAAGGAGCAACCTGATCAAAATCTAGACAATATGGAGGAAATTAGGAAATCTCTAAACTTTATGAGTTCTGAACTAACTGATCTGAAATCGCAACAGAAATTATTGATGGGTTTGTTTGAGGAAATCAAAAAACTGAAAATGCAAATGGAAGTTAAAGATAAGAAAATTCTGGAGCTGGAACATAGAGTTGATGATTTGGAGCAGACAGCAAGACAGGACAATCTTGTCATCACGGGACTGGTGGTGAAGCCTCGGTCAGAAGATGGATCACAGAGTGAATTGCAGACTCTTGGGGAGCAGGTTGTGGCCTATCTACAAGATAAGGAGATCGATATTGGTCATGAGGATGTGTCAATATGCCACACCCTGCCCAATAATAAGGATAAAGAAAAGCCAATAATTGTTATAAGATTCATAAGCAGAAAAGCAAGAAATAATGTTATGAGGCAGGCAAAAAAATTGAAGGAAACAAAGGTTTACATTAATGAACATTTAACAAAAAAAAATAGTAACATTGCTTATGAAGCAAGGAAGCTAAAAAACCAGAAGAAAATATTTGCTACTTGGACAAGAAATGGAAAAATATGGATAAAAATACAAGAAGGATCACAGGCCAAATTGGTGAAAGATCTGAAAGACCTGGAAAGATTGAAAATGAGCTAACGTGATGATGAAATTAGGAATTTTCTGAACATACAATATATGGGCTAAATACTATGACGAACACCTATACCAAATAATTTAATGGACGATGAATCACAATCCAAAATATATAATGTAGATGATGTAATTAATGGTAATCTTTTTCCAACTACAACGGATAGCAATTATTATAATATTGAGCAGTTTAAGGAAATTAGTAAGACAAGTGAAGCACTCTCAATTATTCATATAAACTGTAGGAGCCTTAATGCAAAAATATCTGAGATATCAGATTATTTGAAAACATTTGATACACCTTTTACAATAGTTGCTTTATCAGAAACCTGGTTACATGATGGAAATATTCAAAATGTATATATTGAAGGGTATGAATTGTATTATAGAAATAGGCAAAATAAGAGAGGTGGAGGGGTGGCTATATTTGTTAAATGTGAAATAGAGTGTAGGATACAAAAAGAGATGTCTACAGTTGTTGACAATTTGTTAGAAATGATAACAATAGAAATAATAAATAAAAAAAATAAGAACATACTAATAAGTTGTGTATATCGATCACCAAAATCAAGGATAGATCAATTCACTGATAAGATCAATGAATTATTAGTGAAATGCAGTAACAAAAAAGTCTTCTTGTGTGGTGACTTCAACATTGACATTGGGAACAAAACTGATTATAATAACGCCGAAATATTTCTAGACTCAATGAGTAGTTTAAGTTTCTTTCCATTAATAACAAAACCAACAAGGATAACATCTCATAGTGCCACCATAATCGATAATGTCTTCACAAATGTCATAAACGGGGATGTGACAAATGGTATTTTGATGTCTGATATTAGTGATCATTTGCCAATTTTCATAATTTATAAAAATGATTTCCTCTGCAAGAAAATTATTAGAAAAAATAATAAATTAATAATCACATCAAAAAAAGCACTAGACAACTTAAAAGATGATCTAAATAAACAAAAATGGGATGATGTATATGTAAATGACGTAAATGAATCCTATGATAAGTTTATGAATATACTAGAAGCTTTGTATAATAAAAATTGTGTGAAAATTAATGACAAACAAAATAAAAATATAATCGATCCACCATGGATGACGAAAGGACTGAGAAATGCATGTAAAAAAAAAATAATCTGTATTCATGTTTTATAAAATCCAAAACAGTTGATACTGAGACAAAATATAAAAAATATAAAAACAAATTAGTAGGGATTATAAGAAAACAAAAAAAGGAATACTATAGTAAACTGCTACATAAAAGCAGTGGTGATATAAGAACAACTTGGAAAATAATGAATAATGTTTTAAATAAAAACAAGGTTGGTACGAGTACTTCAAAATATTTTGTGGAAAATAATGTTGAAATCCGTGATGAGAAAGAAATAGTGAATGGATTTAACAATTATTTTGCAAATGTGGGATCTACCCTTGCTTCTAAAATACCAAAAACGGATATAAATGTGAGTCATTCAATTGATAGCTGTATGAACAGTATGTTTCTCAAAGGAACTGATAAAGAAGAAATCATGATGGTGGTTAACAAACTTCAGGATAAAAGATCAAAAGACTGTGAAAACATGGACATGATGGTTGTGAAGGAAATAATGAACTATGTCATTGAGCCATTCACATACATTTGTAATCTGTCTTTTTTATCTGGAATATTCCCGAATAGAATGAAAATAGCCAAGATAGTTCCTCTTTTTAAGAATGGCGATAAATGTTTATATAACAATTACAGACCCATATCTTTGTTACCGCAGTTCTCCAAAATTTTAGAAAAATTATTTGTAAGTAGACTTGATTTATTTCTGGATAAACATGATACATTAAGTAAAAGTCAATACGGGTTCAGAGCAAATAACTCAACTTCCATGGCTCTCATGGAATTGATGGAACATGTCATCACAGCTGTTGATAAAAAACAATATTGTCTAAGTGTTTTTGTTGATCTAAGAAAGGCATTTGACACTATCGACCATTCAATTCTACTCGAAAAACTGGACAAATACGGTATTAGAGGAACAGCTCTGCATTGGATACGTAGTTATTTGCATAACAGAAAACAATTTGTACATATGAACAATGTAAGATCTGGCCTCTGTGATATTTCATGTGGCGTGCCGCAGGGTTCTGTGCTTGGACCGAAATTGTTTATTATATATGTAAATGATTTGATGAATGTGTCAAGTATGCTTAGATGTGTTCTTTTTGCTGATGATACTACTTTTTTTTGTTCTAGTGATGACTTGAATTATTTGATTGATTTGATGAATAATGAGTTTGTTAATATACAAACCTGGTTTAATTTAAATAAGTTATCATTGAATATTGATAAAACCAATTATATGATTTTTAGCAAAAAAAAGATAACCTCAGTTTTTCCCTTCAAAATTAATGATGTGGAAATAGGGAGAGTCAGTGAAATGAAGTTTCTAGGTGTAATCATTGACGATAAATTATCATGGAGACAACACGTAAATTCTGTAAAAACTAAATTGTCCAAATCCATAGCAGTATTCTATAAAGCAAAGGATTTACTGAATGACAATGCCTTGTATTTGTTATACAATACAATTAGGGATGTGCCGATTGATCGGAAACCGATCAATCGTCACCGATAACCATTAAAGCGGATGTGATCGGCTTTTGCCTTCAATTACCGATCACAGAGCCTGTGATGCGAAGTTTGCTAACTGCAAAACGTGCGACGAAAAAGTACCTCGTGGAGAATTTCAACGAAGTCCTTCAACACAACAAACCTAATTCGTCATTAAAATGTTTTAATACGTTTTAATAACTTACCAAAAGCCGTCTGCCAGCGCCGCCATAAGCAACACCTGTTAGCATGTAGCCCCACCGAGTAGCTCCACCGAGTCCGCTCCGCTGCGCAGTTACGGGCAGTCCAGTTTAGCTGCGGTTTCAAAAAGGCTGTCGGCTTTGTTATTCCAAGTTAGCTGGGTGTCCCCCGATATCTTCTGCTTCCAGTCCGACATCGAGGCGAGCTCCAGGAACCTCTGATCGCACAAAGCCGGCTGTCGAATCTGCAGCTCTGGGGTCCGGTTTAGCATGTTAGCCTTAGCTCATACTATGAGCTGCTGGTCTCGCGCGGTGCTGTGGGAAGCGCTCGGCGAAGCGATCGCGGCTGTTGCTCCAGTCCTGAGACATTCACAGAGTTCAGTAATATGATTGTATTATACAATCATAGTACCACACTTAATTTACTGTGTTGATGTCTGGGGAACTGCGTGCAAAACCTTAACAAAGCCTATTTTCATCCTTCAAAAAAGAGCTATACGAATTATAACAAGAATGCATTATTATCATCCTACAAACAATCTATTCTATAAAATGAAACTGTTGAAGTTTTACGATCTAGTAGACTACAATATTTACTTATTAATGCATAAAGCTCAAAACCACAAACTACCTCATAATATTCAAAGACATTTTTTAAAAAGAAAAAGCTGTTACAATCTTAAGGGAACAGACATTTTTGTTAAGCCACATTATAGAACCAGTTTAAAGGGTCGGTTTACTTTAATGCATGGAATAGATTTATGGAATGGTTTGGAAAATGATGACAAAAAAATTGAATCAAAACCTATATTTAAAAAGTTGATTAAACGCAAATTCTTAAATAGATATCTACAAATGCAAAATTGTTAATTTATTAATCTTCAAAAATTGTTATGGGCTATGAATTTTTGTTAATGTATGATCATTGTTTGATTTGAGTGTTAAACAGAATTTTGTTTTTAAAAGGGGCAGATATTATAAGAATTTTATTCTTCATCTGCTTCCTTTCATTTTAAATCTGTTTTTTTGCTTTCTATATATGTTCTGAATTTGTTGTTTTATGTTTTGATTTGAGATGAATAAATTACATTAAAAAAAAAAAAAAAATTATTGTCCCACACATAATCTACTGTATTGATATTTGGGGTAAAGCTTGTAAATCATTCATGGAACCTGTTTTTGTACTACAAAAGAGAGCAGTAAGAATAATTACCAGAAAGCACTATTGTCACCCTTCAAGTACGTTATTTCATAAATTGAAATTGTTGAAGTTCCATGACTTGGTAGCCTGGTTAAAACCAGACCCTTGTCCTTCACTTCGCTTCTGACTAGGGTCTGGACTTTCTGTTATAGAGAAACGATTCTTGCTGGAGGCGTGGCCTCTGCTGATGGCTGCTCCCCCGTGGTCTGCTGAACTTGACTTCAGCTCCGCCTCCTGCTGAATTTTCTCTCGCTGCCGTTGCTCTGTGTTTATATGTTAATAAAACGTCCTAATAAAATAAAATAAAACCATGGATCGCTGGTCCAACACACCAGAAGACCAGGAAATCTGATGGGACTCGGGCAGCAACTTAAAACCCGAGTTTAAATCTCTCGTGACAACCTCAGTCATTTCCTTGTTCATTTCACTCAGCGGAGGGAGAGGAGGATGAGGAGGAGGAGGGAGCGATGATCACTTACTTTTGGCAAAAAAAAAGAAAAGAAAACTCCAGATAAGGGATTAAGAAGGGGAAATTAATAAATTTGTGTCACATATAAAACAGTCCTGCATCGCTTTGAATGAGAACATGCGAATGCTCGTTGGCTGCGCGCTCCCCCGTGGTCTTCTGAACTTGACTTCAGCTCCGCCTCCTGCTGAATTTTCTCTCGCTGCCTTTGGATATTCTGTGTTTATATGTTAATAAAACGTCCTAATAAAATAAAATAAAACCATGGAGCGCTGGTCCAACACACCAGAAGACCAGGAAATCTGATGGGACTCGGGCAGCAACGTAAAACCTGACTTTAATTCTCTCGTGACAACCTGAGGCATTTCCTTGTTCATTTCACTCAGCGGAGGGTGAGGAGGAGAAGGAGGAGGGAGCGATTACTTGACTTTTGGGAAAAAAAACAAAAGAAAACTCCAGATAAGGGATTAAGAAGGGGAAATTAATAAATTTGTGTCACATATAAAACAGTCCTGCATCGCTTTGAATGAGAACATGCGAATGCTCGCTGGCTGCGCTGGGACAGGTGGGGGCGTGGGTTAGGGGCCAAAAACTCCGCCCCTTCTGTTCTCTGATTGGTCCGGTCAAAAATCTACCGGAGAAATCGTTGTCTATGAGAGAAGTCCCAGACTGTGCAGTGAAGGGAAATGAGAATTGAGCGGAGCTGTGCAGGAAGGCGAGGGCCAGGCTAATGACTTGGTGGATTACAATATCCTGTCGATTATGTATAGAGCTCACAAAAATGAACTACCAGTGAATATACAAATGTTTTTTTGTCAAAGGTATGAGTTGTTATAATCTTAAAGGAATAGAGATTTTTGTGAAACCAAGATATAGAACTAGTTTAAGGGGTCGGTCAACCTCAATCAAAGGAACTGATCTTTGGAATAAGCTGGAAACTGGTATTAAAAATGCTAAATCAATGACCATTTTTAAAAATATGATCAAAACAAATTTCTTGCAAAAAATATATATAATAACAATATTGTGTAATAGATGTCTTCTTTGAAATGATCTTTCTTGGAACTATATGAGCTGTTTTCTTTTCTTCAATATGAAACCTCTTAAGACTGT
The DNA here is from genome assembly GCA_038048925.1 of Garcialebias charrua. NCBI lineage: Eukaryota > Metazoa > Chordata > Actinopteri > Cyprinodontiformes > Rivulidae > Garcialebias > Garcialebias charrua. The sequence goes on along the minus strand of JBBPBX010002303.1, from coordinate 38,952 downwards.
TTTTTTTTTGTGTGTTGTTTGAATTATCTTTGTAATAGGGGGCAGAAAAAACAAGATTTTTTCTTCTGTCTGCATCCCTTCATTTTACTTTTATACTGTACGGTCTCAAATGTGAGATTGTTCTTGTGTTATATTTAAAATGAATAAATTTAATTTAAAAAAATAGACATGACAAGATCTGAATTTTTCATATTGAGCTATTTATGTATGCAGAGCCTTTATAAATGTGTGTGTGCTTCTTGGCATCAACTACAAATGTCAATTTTACTTCTTTAATTTCTAATTAAATAACATGTTTCAACCAATTTGCATAGATTTTTTTGTTTGCAGGGTAGAAATGTACCTGGAGATGTAGGCCTCAGAAATCCTGGCATCAGTGGGCGAGCTGATGTCCTTCCCTGGGCATTTATTCTCCCCAGCATGGCCACTGCTTGCCTCGCTGTCAGTTTTCTGACTCAGAGTGTCTGAGAAATTATCATCACTGTGAAGCAAAGACAGAGTGACATTGAGTCATGGAATGACCAACAGGAAGGGACAGACAAAGCCAACAGAACGACAAAAAGAGGAAATTCAGCAAATCAGCGAGTCTGTCATATTTGCAATTCTCCAATAATGGTGTTTGATATCCTTTTCCCTCTGAGTCAGCATGCTTCCTCTGGCTTCCAAGGTCCTGAGAGTCAGATGAGTCATGGTGCTTAGTCTCTCAGTATTCTGGTGATGCACCGTGGTAATGGCATGCTGGATGGGATTCAGTGAGGTACAGTATGTGAGCAGTTGGTCTCTGTCAGGTGGCAGTAATCAGACGTACTGAGCTGCTCTGCTGCATCTGATGATATGTATTAGGCAATGTCAAAGACAGCCATCTTTTCAGACATGGCTGTACACAGACCGCAACAGAACAAGGACAATTACCTCAAAGGGTAAGCAGACCTTTAAAGACAGACAGTGAAACTTGAATGTCTTGAACATCAAGTTTGGAGAGATGACAGCTTGTGCTAAAGAGGTCTCTTAAAATATCTTCAACGCTGCATGTTTTATTCTGGGCTCTTATATGGGACAAGTGAAGATCACCATTGTGTGTGCTCATACAATCCTCACCCAGCTGTTTAACAAGAGTGTAGGAATGTCCCTACACTTGGGGACAACCTGTACTGCAGTAAATTCCCTTGCAGTTTCATTAACTAAGACGAGACTCCATCGGCAGTGCCCCCCTACAGGTGAATTATTGATAAAAAGTGGGTTGATGGGACAGCAGCAGGGCAGAGAGAGGAAAAAAGGAAAGACCAAGAGGAAATTTCAAATGGCCATTTTGTCAGGCGGCAACTAAGTGATTGGAATGACTTTGTTCCCCTCCTAATGAGACAGGGAGTCCAGTCCATTAGGCACCAACAGTTACTAAGTCAGAGTGCATGCTTGTTAGCGCTGAGAGCACGAGACAGTGACAGCAGCACTGGTAAAGGGACCCGGCGATGGAGAACACTCCACAGATGAGCCGGGATGAGAGCAGTGGGCAAAACAAATGAGGCTGAAAGTCATGACCCTGCAGTCAACTGATGGCTCACAGCTTCTCCTGGAGCAAAGTCAAAAGGACAAGAGTGATGTTTAACCCAAACTGTATGGATAAGTTGTTCAGTAATACAAGATATATATGGGGTGCCGTTTGTAAAATTACACAGTCAAAAATTAACAGCAATATTGTGGTTTATTTAAGGGAGTGGTGGCGCAGAGGTTAAGAAGGTGCGCTTGTGATCGGAAGGTCGCCGGTTCAAGCCCCGGTACCGGCAACATCAAAGATGTGGGTGGGGTACGTGAAATGGTCACACTTGTCTCCACCCTCATCTGCCCCACTCTGGGCCCTTGAGCAAGGCCCTTAACCCACACCATCTGCTCCCCCGGGAACCCTAGATATCAGCTCTCTGCTCCACACAGAGGGCTGTGGTTGCTCGGTGGTCTGTGGTTGCGTCAGGAAGGGCATCCGGCGTAAAAAAAACTGCCAAATCTTCGTGCGACCAGTTCGCTGTGGCGACCCCTAACGCAGGGAAAAAAGCCGAAAGGAAAAAAAAAAATAAAAAAAATAAAATAAAAATTGTGGTTTATGCCTTTCGTAAGAAAAAAAAAGATTTTTTTTTTTTCAAAGTCATATTTTCACTATGTTAGTCATACATTTATAAATGTCTTGGTTCCCAACTAAACATTTAATTTACAAAAACTAAATATTCAACTAGCAAGTTAAATATTTAGTTAGCAAGCTAAATATTTAGCTCCACACTAAATATTTAGTTTAAAACTAAATGTTTATGTCCAAGCTAAATCTTTAATTTACAATTACCTGAACTAAATATATAGGTGTAAATTAAATATTCAATTTCACAGCTAAATATTTATTTTCAAAACTAAACATTTAATTTCCAAACTAAATATTTTTAATTTCTAAGCTAAACATTTAATTCCTAAACTAAATATTTAATTTGCTAACTAAATTGTTAGCTCTGACCAAAATATTTATTTTCCAAGCTAAACATTTAATTTCCAAAATAAATATTTGATTTTCTAAATAAATATACTGTATAGCTCGGACCAAAATATTTAACTTGCAAGTTAAATATTTAGTTTGTAAACTTAACATTTAGCTTGGACATAAACTTTTAGTTTGTAAACTAAATATTTACTGTGGAGCTAAATATTTAGCTTTGATAACTAAATCTTTAATTTACAAGTTAAGTACCGGTATTTAGTTTGTAAACTAAATATTTAGCTTGCAAATAAAAAAATTTGCTTGGAACTATGTAATTTATAAATGTATGAATAGAATAACATGCTGAAAATCTGACTTTGAAAGAAAAAAAAATGTTCTCATGGAAGGCTAAATAAACCAAAATATTACTGTTAATTTTTGACTGTGTAACTTTACAAACGGCACCTCATAGATACAAAACTGTAGAAATGTATTTACGATCATTTACAGTAATATTCTAAATAGACGTTCGCAATTCAAATGAATGGTGTAAATTTTTAAAATACAGGTAAGTAAAATGTTCTTTTCTGGTTGCCTGACAAATTTTAAAGGTCAGAAAACAGTTGATAAAGGACAAAAAACGATAACCAGACAGGGGTAAATTCAAATATTTTGTAAGGGAAAGCAAATAAGCACATTTTCTAAATGTCAAATTCATCCTTTTAAACTGGCTACCTCAAGAGCTTAGGTCATTAGAGGTGACTTGACTAGTTCATATTCACAGAGCGTTTAACATAAACAGGTCTCTCTTGAAAATGAGTCCTCGTGACTCAATGAGACTAACCTGTATAAATAAAGGTTGGATGAATTTAGGCTTTGTGCATGACAAGGCTCTTCTATTTGCATATAAAACCAAAGAAACACATCCACCGCAAGAATGTGGGTTGTGTAGTGACAGGGCTTCCGACTTGGGACCCGAAGGACGCGGGTTCGCGCCCCGGCCACTACACACCTTGGGATGTCTATGAGTGCACGCCTAATTCTCCAGCTCCCCGGGCGCTTTCTATGGCTGCTCACTGCACCACCTGGTGGTGGTTGGGTTAAATGCAGAGACAAATTTCGTCTGTGTATGGGAAACATACACAGATGACAGAAAAGGACATTATTATTATTATTATTATTATTTATGTGATCTTTTTCAGTTTTTATTTAAATGTACTCATTGCAAACTCATAAAGACAGGTATGGGAAAATTCATTAAGAAAAATTGTACAAGTTGTTTTTCATATTTATGTTTAATATGTCCTTCATTTAAACATTTGTAAGCAAAGTTGTGAATGGTTGCCAGTTACCATGTGGGTTTGTTTACCTTTGAAAACAGTTGAAATGTCTGAAAAGGCCAACAATGGCGACATCCATGAAAGAGACGACTGACATGGAGATGTCCAACAAATCGGATGTACTGTATTGGTATATATTTACACCCAGAATGTAAAGTATGTAAATAAGCTTTCTGATGGGTTTCAGCAGAGTTTGCAGAGTGAATGTTCACATTGAGTGCATACCCACATTTCAGAATTGCACATCAATATTTCTGATAAACTGCTTCAGTAAACTCTTTCAAACTGCACCAATGGATAAAGATCGGGATTAGATTTTTAAATGTCTGATTTCATTGTTTGGAGCGAGTACCTTTAATTCAACCATTCAGTCTTAATCTAAAAACTATTGTTGATGTTATATCAAGTAAATACCATGAGTATGAGAAAACAATCACTCACATGTCCTGGACTACAATGTACTGGTGTGGCACCAGGCCGTCAATGCCGTTGTGTCTCCCCTCCCACCAGTCCTCAGACGCTCGTTGATAAAGCAGCAGGGATGCACCCTTCTTGAAGGATAATTCGCGCGAGGAGCGCCCAACATAGTCAAACTTGGCTATGGCTTCAATAGGCTCCCCCTCTGTCAACAGAAAGAGGTTTAAACGGGTCAGGCATGTGAAACATGGCAAACTCTGTGCATTAGGTAGAAATGGCATCGATTCCCAAAGCACACATTTCTAGTGATTGATACAAATGTTGCTGTCTAGCTGTAGACAGCACGATTCCTCATGGGGAATCATGTTGTTAGTGATGCGGGAGAGTCATGTTGGTTTGCACACATGAACACAGTTAACTCACGTGGCGTTCAACTGTACTATGCCAGCTTTTTGTTTTGGTTGTAGTCAATAGTTACTAACAAACCAGGGTCACAACACGCCCTGAAGCGCTTGAACAGAATATTTATAGAAAGGTTTCATAGGGGATCTATACAACTCAGGGGCATCTCAGTGTAAGGATCATTAAATTGGCTTGAGAAATGCTCAATAACGGTACCAGCAAAATCCTGCATCAGTGGTAAAGGAACATGATTTTGTCTGTCCAACAGATCTCACTTGTAAATGAGTCTTCGAGGCTCAATGTGATTTATCTGTTTAAATAAAGGTTGAATGAATGATAAAAGACACGGAAAAGTGGTTGTAAACAAATATAAATGCAACACTTTGAGTGATTTTACTTTCACGGTATAATCAGTTCGTATCTTAGTATTGTCGGTGCACTCACTCGACTCCTTTTTTGTATTCATAGGTAAACTCCTTCGAGCCCCTATCCATGCACTATGGCAACACGTGTCTAAAAATAGCAGCCTTATATCTCCCTGGCTCCTACCTCTGCTCTCCTTCTCTCACACTCACTTCAAGTCAGACAGGGAGTCCCTGGATAGAGGGAGCTTCAACCTGACACACAGATTCTGTCCGTCTAATATATATATATATA
>JBBPBX010002303.1:13901-27938 GCA_038048925.1 Garcialebias charrua | reverse complement strand
GCTAGCTACAGTACGAAGCGCTCACACACACCTAAATACTTAGTGAGACCCCACTGAAAGTAAGTTGGCTCCGTGCCTTTGTTCCATTCATAATCATGAAGACACAATGAGAAAACCACCACCATCTGTCAAGACTTTTTTAAATCGTCTTTTGGGAAACGTGTGCAGCTGCGTGAAGTGACTTCATGGGAATGTTTTGCACCTTTAACAACAGATGAAATTACCTGACCCACAGACAGCTGTGACAGGACATCCTGGTAGCTGGGGTTTCACTTCAAACTGAGCAAGAAACTGAACCCCCTCTAAGGGCAAGCATGTTCTGCTTTATAATAACTAAATGCACTGTAGTATGTTGATGCACTGTAGTATGTTGATGCACTGTAGTATGTTGATGGGTTGCTCACCAGTAGTCCCCACCAGCCATGCACTTCTCATAGATGGGCCCCTCCAGTTCTTTGGCATCAGGAAAGATGGTCTCATGGTGGATGATGATGGTCTTGATGATCTCGTTCACATGAGCCTGGCAGGAGACCTGGTCTTGGCTGTCTGGTGTAGGCATGAGCGTAGGGCCAAAACATATGGCCAAGTTGTACGGGTCCATCATGTTCTCATCACTGTACTGGGACAGACTGGAGAGGAAGGAAATTACGAAGGAACATGAATGATAAAAAGGCAGCGGTAACACCTAACAGGTTCACAAGTCTTACATCTTTCTAAGCCCAAAAAATCCCCAACAACATGAAATATAGAAGTAATATACTGGTAAATGTCTATAAACTCACTGGTTCAGAAAGGCAAAGAGGTAACGCATCACAATAAGGACAGATCTGGGAATGGTCAGGAGGAGCTTACGGATGTACAGCGCTCTCTCATACAGGTTCTCTATTCCTACAGTAGCAAAAAAGACACAAACACAAAAAACAATGATGAAATTGTCCAAAAAACAATCGAATAACCCTGTGGCTTTTGTTCTTATACATTAATACAGCTATTAGAATCATAAATCCCTAACCAGAAAATCACTGTAATGCCACTTTAATGAGAGATTTGTCACTTTATCTGTGCTGCTGATTATCCATGCTGCTGATTTCTTGCCTTTAAGCTGCTGTATTCATACACATCTGCTCACAACAGACTCATGTTCAGGCTGCTGTTTAATACTGTACACTGTATTATTTTACATTATTAGTTTAGCTTATAGCTTAGATCCTTGTACAGTTTATTTTTTATACTTTATATTTTTGCAATTTTTGGATGTAACTGGAACCTTGAGTACACAATTTTGTTTCACCTCAGAAAACTGTCACCTAAAACCTTTTTATTTATTTATTTATTTTTCATTTAAAACCTACTTTTGTGGCAGAGAACTGAGTTGTTGACGTATTGTTTTAATTGTTTCTCATTTTCTGCAAACACATAAAACCCTCACATGCCAAACTGAGCTCTTCACTCAAACGTCAGAGAACCCAAGAACGTGTTAATATTTTAAACAGGTACAACATATTGTACAGAAAAAAAAGTGCTTGCCCTATTTCTGGCTCCCCTGCTTGTGCATCAGTATTATTTTTAGTGCTTTAAAATATTGAGCATCACGCCTGGAAAAGAGCAACTTTTCTTCTAAAATGTATTCTTGCATTTTTCTGCTGGTGTCCTTCTACAACATGACGACAGAGCCAGCAGGACAACATTGTTTTACCAACGTTAGCTCCGTTTGAAGCATTTGTTCTGCCCACAGACATGCTCCTCTTATGAATCTTTATTACTTTTCAAAGTTTTGCTTCTATTTTACCCCTATAGTTTTGAACAGAGCTCAAACTCTATAACAACTTTCATAGATGTATCTGTTTGAAGACTAACCTTGTTTCTGATGGCATCCTTCTACAACATGTGAAGGCAGGGCCAGCCTTTGTGTCTTGTATTATCATATCATTTGTTCCACCTGAAGCAGCCTTCCCGTTTTACTTGGATGAGCTGAGGCTCTGCCGGCTGCTAAAAATAGCCTCGTCATCCTTCAACCATTTTGTGTCTTCTGGGATTTAAGCTTTGAGGATACTTACAGTGCGTTTCATTTTTCATGAATGCCCAAATGGGTTTCTGTGTGGTTCTGGAATTCTTCAGAAGCTAATACTTAAAGGTCATCTCCAATAAAGACTTTATTCATCGCAACAAATACTATGCAAAGTGTTTCCACTGCTAATTCCAAACTGAAAACTACTGAAAGTAGCACACAGTGGTGAACACAAAGTTTAACTTAGAAGTAATCATGGAGCTGGTCTGAGCTGCTCCATGGGAAAAGGATTTTTAATATGAAGCCTTCTGGGCACCCAACCCACACAGCAATCACTGGCTTGTTGAGCTGTGGAATGTAAACAGGGAATCCCCATCACTCATCCAGCACAACTGTACGAAGGTACACCGAGGAAACACACAAAGACCCACTTCACACACTGGTGTCTACACTAAAGCGTGCTTAAACACACACAGAACAGCGCACACGACACGACAGAACTCTACAGAACATATGCTCTGATGAGCTTGTAGATGTGTTCCCCATGTAGTCTTAGAAGACGAGAAAAAGCCACACAAATAGCAGACTGAGCTGAGAACCAAGTCACAGTTAAAGGGGAAAAAAGGCTATTCTTGTGAGGACTTGTGTAAGTTCATATATACCGTATTTTTCAGCCTATAAGTCGCAGTTTTTTGCATAATTTGCATGCCCTGTGACTTATACACACCGACGCAACTTAGTTATTGATTTTCCCCCCATATTTATAAACCAATTTTTGGCTAAGATATGACCGTTTTCATTCATTCTGACTGAAAATATTGAACATTACCATTTTCAGCCACTAGATGGCACTTGAGTAGTAAGGCATGCCGTTGTGTCATGTAATAGGTAAAAGTGGCTATTGATGACACAATCGGCTTGCCATAGCCTGCCACCTTTGTCCAGCTCGCCTGGAGCAACCGTCAAATCAGCTTCATTTCACTGCGCCGCCTCGGTTAAGTGAAAATGAAGCTGATTTGACCATTGAGGTCCATTTATTAAATAAAAGTTCAACTGAGACACACCTTTACTATAATGTCGAGCAAACAAATAATTGTTTTAGGTACTTATCTTGTTAAATTTTGAAGAAATGAACAGCGGCTCGTCCCTCTGTGTGTTCCTACGTCTGCGTATCGGCTTTTGAAATGCAGCTGGTTTGACCACCAAAGTAAAAGTTCAACTGAGACACACCTTTACTATAATTTCGAGCAAACAAATTATTGTTTTTAAGTGTTAATCTTGTTAAATTCTTGTTAGTCCTCCCACGCACGCTCCCACAGCCTCCGTTTGGCAGCCAATTGATTTTTGGAACAACACCGGCCCACATTTCTGGGTTGTCAGCAGTGATGCGTAAAGGCTCACCCATAGCTCCGCGTACGGCCGTACGCATGTCTGTATGCGCGGGCGGTGCGCAGACAGTTCACCCCCACTGCTCAGCGTTCGTTCTCGCGTACATTCTCGTGTTTTCGCACCAAATTCTTGACGTCATTTGAGCAGCTGCAGCGCAGAGCGTTTACCTATGGGACAAATTTAGGTCGCTGATTGGTCATTTGCTGACACGCCTACTGAATTGATTGACAGGTCGGGTGGAGAAAAAAAGGTGCGTTCTGTGTTTATATATTATTAAAAAGTTATAAAAAATAAAATAAAAACAGTGAGCACTGGTCCTACAGCTCACACATCAGACCAGCACACCAGGAAATCTGCAGAACCTCCTGCAGCCAAACTGGACCCGAGTTTAATTCGCTCGTGACAAATTCATACATTTCTCATCATTTCAGTCATGGAGTCAACGGAGGAGGAAGCGATCACTTGCCTTTTGGCAAAAAAACAAAAGAAAAGGCCAGATCAGGGATGAAGAAGGGGAATTTAATACATTTGTGTCACATACAAAACAGTCCGGCGCCGGGCAGTTTATTGTGCGACAACACGTTTGCGTACGCGGTCGTAAAATTTGAGCTTTGCGCGTACATGCCCTGCGGGGCTACGCTTGTGCCTCTGCGTAGTACGTGCGTACAGCCGCGTACGGCCATATGCAGAGCTATGGGTGAGCCTTAACAAACGGCAAAGCAACATACAGTATTTATGGATTTTTTCCACTTTATTAGACGTATTTAGACTGATGCGACTTATAAGGCGGTGCGCCGTACATGGCGGACAATACGGTACTTAATTTTTTACATTCATTGATTTAGATTTTTATACATAAGTTCAGCTAGTTACTAATCACCCTTACTTTCATTGAGGAATGAATGGTTTTAGGATGAGTGGAAATATTTTAGCTTACCTAGACGCTGCTTTGTTTGGGATATGTCTATTTGCTGAAACGAACTTCACAACAGATTCAAGCTCAACTGTGGAAAGCTTGAAGCTGCGTGCCATTTAAGGTAGTACCTCACTGAACTGCGAGTGTTGGCTACTAGTTGGCAAAAGGCCTTCACAGTCCTGCCGCTTGAATTTTGACCCTGATGTTAAAAGTTTTGTGCTCAACAGTCAAAATGATGTAAACATGCTTTCTTACTGATGCACGATAACAGCTCGCTGAACCTCTCCTTGGGGAAAAGAGGATTCTCCAGACCCCGAAAGTACAGCTTGAGAACACCAGCCACCGAATTGATGTCATGGTTACTCTCATCATCAGCCAGAGGGTCGTTTCCTAAAAATACAAACAAATAAATTGAGCAGTTTTATGGGAAAACTTAAATTTTGCGTTTAGCATTTCAAAAAGCTATGTGGTTCAAATATGCCGTGATGATATAAATTTCTAGTTATACCTTGCATTTTGGTTTAAAAAAAATCACACATATGTGCAGAATTAATGAATTTGTTGGAGAAGTGTACCTCTCTCAAACGAGTTTTTGATGTCATTAACTTCCAGCTGGGATCCAGAAACACGAAAGATTCCTTGATGCTGGAGGCCTTTAGAGACAAAGGCAAAAAAAAAAAAAGGTGAAAAAGCACAAAAAGCTAACACAAAAATACACTCACTCTTTAGTAGGGCCTAAAAACTTCCTGGTTGCCAAGCCACTTCACTTTGCTAATTAAAGACAATAATTAGAGAGACCACAATCAGGCTTTACTGCGAGGAATGGGATTTAAGGAGGGGGAAAGGTCAAGAGTCAAAACCAAATTCTAAGACTCCTTTTTAATCCTAATTAAAAGCAGACGTTTACGCCATCGGTTTGTTTCAAACTAATGGAAGCTGCTTTTCTCACAGCTTATTTGGGAGGCTGGGTGGAAAATGCTGCACTTCTTTAAACAGGATGAAATCTGTGTTTTTTCCATAACAGTGAGCGAACTGACATAAACACAGACTTAAAAAAACTACACTCCAAACGCACCCAAACAATTAAAGTCAGCTGTTATACAAGTGTCACTAAAACAAGATAAACTCTACAAATATACAAGTCATAGTTGGGTTATGAGAAGATTTCCACAGAGGACAACCCCCCCACTAGGTTTAACGTGACTCACCATATAGATTTATGTAGCGAATGCAACTTTCAACCACTCGTGGGATTGCTTGTCCAGAGTCCTTTGGAGGCACAAAAAAGCACAACAGTCAACATATTTCAAATACAGTATTATGTTTGTATTTTTATCACTAAGATACTTGTTAGAGCCATACCAAATACATCATGTATGACAATGATACAAGTTTAAATTTGTGAAATATAAAATGTAATTGTGTGTATTAAATCAAAACATGAAAGGAATTTAAGAAACGATTTAATGCATTAATCATTTTAAACACCATAAGTAAACATTTAGTAAATAATGAACACATTTTTTGGCGTACTTCAATTTCTTCATGCAAATTTGCCCATAACACATGCTGCATTACATGTGATAATCAATTGTGATAACCTGGTATTTGATCGGCCTCTAACAGGTGATGCAACAAGATGTCAACAGTAAACATGCACACACAAAAAGTGAAAGGATTTTTTTTACAACTCGAGACAGACTGAGTTGACGTCACCTCATTTGTTTGTTCATAATAAGTCTCTTATAACAACTGGGTATGTGGATTATAGAGAAAAACCTTCTGCAAAATTGTATAAAATATGTTGTCTGATGTCGTACTGACACTAATGTTTCTACATGATATCTTTGAATACAATAATTTAAATGCAAACTGTGTTTAATAACAGAGCTTATCAAGTTTATCTCACATGTTCTTGTTGGCAGTATTTTACCTACCGGTAGTTGTGTAGCATTCACAGCTGTGATCCATTTTTCTTTCATACGTTTTTCAGCAGCTTTCTTGTCCTGCGGTTTTCAAGCTACATGTATTTCAACAAATCATATCAAAATGTTCAGCTCTTTCAGGAGAATCCTGCTATGACTTTTGGTATTGGTGCAACTTTAGCTTTTTGAAATATTTAGCCTTTTTCTGCCATGTTTTTCTCATAGAAAATGAATTGAGGTCATTTTACATCCTTCAAATCTTTAGATGTGTTTACAACCTTTTACTGCTCCTTTCACAATTTGTTCTGCTTCAGCTTCTTTCAGCTTCCTTGTGCAAATTTAAACCTTTTTCAGCTACTTTCAGCTCATGTAAGCTGTTTTGTGCGCTTTCAAATTTTTCTGCTAGCTACAATTTTTTTAACTTCTTTCTGCTAATTTCACCTTGTAATGCTCCTTTCAGATTATTTATGAAAGTTTCAGCTTTTTTTTAACTACCAGTATTTCTGCTACTATTTACCTGTTTTATGCTAATTTTAGTTATTTCATCTAATTCCATATTTTTTGCACTCATTTCAACATTTTTCAGCAAAAATGTGCTCTCTCTACTACATTCAGATAATTTAATTAGCTACTACTCTTCAGCTGTTTTTTGTTGTTGTTTTTTTGTTGCTAATTTCAGCTTTTTACAGATAACTTCCACTTTTTTGTGCTAATTTCTACTTCATTCAGCAAAAGTGCTCTTTCTGCTTTCTTCTGCTAATTTAAGCTTGTTCTACCATTTCAGCTAACTTTTATACTTTTTTTTAGCTACGTTCAACTGTTTTAAGATAAATTCAAGTTTTTTGTGGTAATTTCTGCAACTTTCAGCCTAATTAACTTCTCTATGTTAATTTCAGCTTGTGCTCCTTTCAGCTTATTTCTGCTAGTTTCATTTTCTTCTGCCATTTCAACTACTATTTACCAGTAGCTGTTTTATGCTAAATGTAGCTTTTTCAGCTAATTCCACATTCTTGGGAGCTCATTTTAGCTCCTTTCGCTTCCTTACAGTAGTTTACGTTCCTTTCAACCTTTTCAGTTACTTTAAGCTTTTTTCTTTTTTGTTGCTTGATTTCATAATTTGTGTGCACCTTTCTGCTTATTTAAACCTAATTGAGCAAATATGTGTTCTTTCTGCTTTCTTCTGCTAATTTAGGCTTGTTCATCCATTTCAGCTTGATTTCAACATGATTTTTAGTTCATTTCAGCTGTTTTTCAGAAAGTTCTTCAGCAATAAGCATTCACATTGCATTTTTGCAGGAAACACAATTTCTCTAGTTTTATGTCATCTTGATTTTATTGTTTCATAACACTACTTTTTATTTTAATTGCATTTTATTGTTGTTTATTGTTGTCTGTACTTTATGTGGTCTGCATTAAACAAGTTTCTTTTGAAAATGAGTCCTTGTGACTCAATGAGACTAACCTGTATAAACAAAGGCTGAATGAATTAATGAATCTAAAGAGGCACACATTTAATGTGGAGGTCAGCGCTGGAGAGGTTAGTGCAACTTCCTCTGACTGCACTCCATCTGCTTTGACGAACAATGCAATTCAGGCACTCCCTTCAAGCTTCTTATGGTAGAGGTGATTTGTTTACAAGCTTCACGGAGATTTAACTGGTCCAAACACAAAAATAATCTAAAAAAAAAAGAGGGTTGATGTGTAGGCCTGTATGCAGCTGGATTCATGTTTTTAGTCATGCAACATTAGGATGACTGCTTTTTTGCCACATAAATTGAATCAAAGTCTTGATGTGGTTGTGTTACTATGATAACCAATCAAAAGACGTAATTTTGAACTAAAAAAATCTTCAACTCAGTCTGTCAAAGCTGCTTTTAGAAGTTGGTAAATAAAAAGAGGACAAAAACACGAAGAGGAAATCTTGTTAATGCGGGATGGGCGGCAGAATCGAGCAAAGACGAGCACAGCCTCAGAGTGTCTACCTGATGCCGTGTGTGTGAGTTCCGACGTCCGCGGCTACAGAGGAAAACCACAAGAAGCACAGATGTGGAAAGAAAGACACAAAGAAAAATAATGATTACAGCAGCTGGCCACCAAAGCCTTTACCATTAAAGCACCTTCATTCCACCATGTGCTGGCATCAACGCCCAAAGTGAACCATGTGATGTGGACAGTAGGACTGAACACGGCCACCAGTGAGAGGCAGTGAGAGGCCGGAGGAGGGAGGCAGCACACCTCATCAGTCTGGCATGCGCCTGTAAACTACCATTTATCCTGTTGTTGTCACTGGCCTCTGCTCCCTCTTTGGACCAGGAGCAGAGAATATCTCTGCCAGAGCAGCTCAGACATGCCAGCTCAGCAGTGAGCCCGGAGTGCTGACAGACACAAATATTTATCCCTCCAACTGCTGCGCCTCTCCTCCCGCGACCCTCCAAATCTATCAATGCCACCCTACGCCTCAGACTGCCCAAGCTCACTGACTCACGTTTCCAGAATCCATCTTAGCACAAACTTTTTTTTGTTGTTGATGGTGTACGGTTGTAAAATGAATCAAAGTGCAGATGCTTTGAGGGGAACCCACCAAAATGCTCAGAAAGCCAGAGCAAGACAGAAAAATAGAAGAAAGAAACGTTACCCAGCAGACTGTGTACCTTGATAAATGACTCCAAATTGCCGTTAAATAATCTAAAGTTAAAAAGAGAGCGGGGTCTAGCCCGCCGGGTGCCGGTGTGGGTTTTGAACAGCCCATTGGGATGTCTAGAATACAAAGAGTTGGTTAGAAAAAAACAAATAATTATGGGGTGCCGTTTGAAAAGTTACACAGTCAACAATCAACAGCAATATTTTTTGGTTTATTTAGCCTTTAATAAGATTTTTTTTTTTCAAAGTCATTTTCACCATGTTATCCATACATTTATAAATGCCATAGTTCCCAATTAAATATTTAACTTACAAGCTAAATATTTAGTTTACAAACTAAATACTTAACTTGCAAGTTAAATATTTAGTTAGTGAACTAAATATTTAGGTGTAAATTAAATATTTAATTTACAAGTTAAATATTTATTTTCAAAACTAAACATTTAATTTCCAAACTAAATATTTATTGCCCAAGCTAAATATATAATTTCCAAACTAAACATTTAATTTCTAAGCTAAACATTTAATTCACAAACAAAATATTTAATTTCCTAACTAAATATTTAGCTTATTTGTTTTCCAAGCTAAACATTTAATTTCCAAAATAAATATTTAATTTGCCAACTACATATTTATCTCAGACCTAAATATTTAACTTGAAAGCTAAATATTTAGCTTACAAGTTAAATATTAGGGTCAAAGTTAAATTTTTAGATAGCAAATTAAATATCTAGTTTAGGAATTAAACGTTTTAGCTTAGAAATTAAAAGTTTAGTTAGGAAATTAAACATTTAATTTGGAAACTAAATGTTTAGTTTTTAAATAAATATTAAGCTTGTAAATTAAATATTAAATTTACATCTAAATATTTAGTTTGCTAACTAAATATTTAACTTGCAAGTAAAGTATTTAGTTTGTAAACTAAATATTTAGCTTGTAAATTAAATATTTAGTTGGGAACTATGACATTTATAAATGTATGAATAGCATGGTGAAAATATGACGTTAGAAAAAAAAAATTCTGATGAAAGGCTAAATAAACCAAAATATTGCTGTTAATTTTTGACTGTAACATTACAAACGGCACCCCATAAATAATTCAGATTTTATGCCAGAGCATTACTCCAAACAGCTTTATGGCCTTTACAAACATGGGTTCAACTACATGTACTGTACTCTTAAAGACCTCCTGACATGATGGAAAACAAAAGTACCGGTATTTAGAAAACTGTATAAAACCCTGTCTTTCTTCCACAGAGTATCGCAGAGCAGAGTGAAATGTCAGACCCACTGGGAACATTGTATGTGTCAACATCCATCTCATGACGGGCCCTGCAGGGAACAGCCTCTTTTAGGCTGAGGCTGTGAGTGACATAATGCAGTTTGGCTTCTTGTGACCTGCAGGAATGAAGATTAAAAGAGTCCAGGACTGTGTTTGCCTCTTCCACTCAGCCGAAGGGACAAACGTTTAGCTTATAAACCTCTTTATTAACTCAGAGTAAACACATCTTTGCACTTCCAATTTAACATCAATCCTATTCAGTAAAATCAGTTAGCAAGTAAACAACCAAAGTAAATCACATTGTAGTAAAGATTGTTGTCTTAATTTCTATTAACGTGACAGCAAACTATAATTGTTGCCATAAAACCACAAATCAAAATGTAAATTTCAGTTAAGATACAGTTGAGCTGGAAGCACACTTAAATCTGTTCTGAAATCACAGATATTTGTTTAAAATCAAAGACTTTATGAAGAAGAGTAATCTCAGTTCACTGAATGCTATACATAGTCCCTCGCTACTTCGCGGTTCGACTTTCGAGGACTCGCTCTTTCGCGGTTTTTCAAAGTAAAATTGAACACGAGGGGGAGTTAAAAATATAAAAAACTGTACACGAGACATGATTGTCATGATTGGAACAGTACGGGATACTGTAAAGTAAAATGTTAACGAAAAAATAAAATACTTCGGACAGGCACCGCCATTTTGTAGTTTTCTCTCAATAAGCCTGCATTGTATCGCCACTCATAAGGACTACATTTTCCAGAAGCCAACAGTGCCCCGGCCAGAAGACCCGTTTCCTTCTGCTGAAATACTAGAGGAAAAGTTTTGATCTAATCGGAAAAATGTTGGTGCTTATTACAGTGACTTCAGCGCCCAGTGGATGGAGAGAGCCGCACGGAACCCAC
The DNA here is from genome assembly GCA_038048925.1 of Garcialebias charrua. Classification (NCBI taxonomy): domain Eukaryota; kingdom Metazoa; phylum Chordata; class Actinopteri; order Cyprinodontiformes; family Rivulidae; genus Garcialebias; species Garcialebias charrua. The sequence goes on along the minus strand of JBBPBX010002303.1, from coordinate 16,872 downwards.
AAGGAACCGGACCAGAACCGAAACAGAACTGGACCCCCAGACCCATCGGCGAACTTGAGAGCTGCTAGACGGCCCACAAGAACTTCCAAGTGGGGACGTTATGCTGCAGGTCCAGCACTCCCTCCGGAGCTCACAGGGACTTGCTTCTTCTCTTTATCAGGATGCTCAATCAAGGGGCGTGGTCGGAAGATTGCTGGATAAACTCCCGAAAAAAAAAAGCAGGCCGCTCAATCGAACCACTAGTCCCACATCAGCCACCCGAAGGTCCAGCACCCCCACAAAATGTGCTTCGGCGCTCATGGGCTGCACAGACCCGGACCCCCATACTCATCAGTGAACCTGAGAACTGCTAGCCAGCCCACGAGGACTTGCGAGCAGGGGACGTGGTGCCGTAGGTCCGGCTTCTCTCTGGAGCCCACCGCCACTACCAGAGAGTTGACCACAACCAGCAGGGTGGGTCCACCAAAACGGAACCAAGTCGGAGCGGAACCGAGCTGCTGCTGTTCTGCAGAGCTGGTGAGTAAAATTTAGTACCGGTAGCTACATATAAGTACAGTATGTTGCTAAAATGACATAGGTTTAAGAGTTTAGAACATTGCAGGTGTGTGGGAAGAATTTCCAAAGCCTTAAAGGAGAAATGTAATCAAATCTGAAAAAATCGATATAACAAGAATTTCATATAGTAAACAACACACATAAACATACTTAGTATGCTTTTTTCAAGTCAGTAGCTTAAAGAAATAGTTTTTTACATTTTTCCTGCTACATGCCGAAGTGCAGTGATTTCTGTAGTACTTTTCTGGACGCACTTTTATGACACAATTAAGACCTCCTTTGCTATCTTACAATAACACTGAAGCTATAAACCCATCATTACTGTCCTCCTGTCTGTCATTTAAAATGGAAGCAGAAGACTTTTTTGAATCTGAAGGATATCACTTTAGTTTGTCAAAAACAGTTTGGTGATTTAGTGCATTAATGGGCATTTCTATCCTGGAAATACGAATAGCCGTGCGTTAGCCGCCGCATGCTAACGTTAGCATGCTAGCGCCGTATGCTAACGTTAGCATGCTAGCGCCGTATGCTAACGTGGAAGTGGGGGTGTTGAAAATGTCCTGAAACAGTTACCAATGTCTTGTTAAGCTCTGTCTTCCCCAGAACATAGTAGGATCTAAAATGATTTTTAAAGATGAAGGAGCAAGTTGAAACATGCTCAATGTCTCCTTGCTAGCAGGCTCCATAGAGAGCTGCCTGGCTAACTAACTACGGTGGCCCTACACGGCCAAAATTCTACAGCGGCCGAATGCACAGGAGCGGTAAAAATACAATATAAAATTTAAAAAAAGTTTTAAAATCGATTTTGGGGCTTTTAGAATCGATTCTGAATCGCCAGGACTAAGAATCTTGATTCTTTAAAAAATAGATTTTTTTTGCTGCATCCCTAATTGCTACACACTGAAACCTTTTTGTCCACAACTAGATACACACACTAATATTACTGTATGAGGATACACACTGAAACCTTTTTGTCCACAACTAGATACACACACTAATATTACTGTATGAGGATACACACTGAAACCTTTTTGTCCACAACTAGATACACACACTAATATTACTGTATGAGGATGAACTCCAGTTGCACTGCCTATGTCATATTCAGGGGACGGAGAGCAGGCAGGGGGAGGGGGGTCAAAAACACCAGATGAGAATTTCTTCACTTTGCAAAGTCTAAATTTGAGTTAGGATGACATTTTTGACTTGTGAAAATTTCTCAACAAGCTTATTTTATGCTTTTCATTAGACTACTATTAGCTTAAAAACACTTTTCATTTCTCCTTTAATATAAATGTACAAATACTAAAATAAATATAATGTCACTACTTAGTGGATTTTGCACTAATTGCTGAGGGTCCGGAACGTAACTCCCACAATAACCAAGGGACTACCGTACTGTATTTCAATTCTATGTGAGTTCTAGAACAAGACACAAGGGTTGAATTATTTCATACTCAAGTTGTGTTGGTGTTGGCTTCAGAAGGTTCAAGTATACAAATAGGTGCAACGTTTGTGACATTTAGGACTTTTCATTATTGGCTACATGTTCCTGTTCTAAGTTGGTCATTTTAAAGCCAAAGCTAACTTCAGGTAGTCATTTAAGGAAATGCAGCTTTGCTTTATAGCTTCTATTTTCAGCCAGTGATGTGGAAACGTGACTTAAATGCAAACGGTTATTTTCACATTTTTAAATCAAAGCTGGTATGCTTTAAAATACAAAAACATACAAAACTGCACAGATTCAAAGTGTTGATGGTCAGTTGCAACATTTCATGTCTCTGTCACGACTGTGGTGTACTTTCAGTTTGAACAGAAGCTAATGTGTGTGGATGTGGCAGTGTGTATTTTACCTTGTGGTCATGTAGTCAGCTCGGTGGCCTACAGCAGGAAGGAAAAAAATGACACATTGATGTTTCACATTTAAAGAATAACAGCATATAACATATATCATGAAAATGACAAAAGTTATTCTTTTGATCACATTAGAATAAAATCAAAGATAGAAATAGTCTCTTTTGGTGACTATATTCTCAGATTACAACTAATGGAATTGATTTGTAGTAAATGTCTTGCTTTACTGAGAGGTCAGTAAAGGTCATCTCTGGAACAGTTCAAAAGTACACAGGTGTAATAAAGTAGACATGGGAAAAGTGGCTTTTGAGCAGCTGCAGAAAGGAAACCTGATCTTCTATGAATCAGACCTGACAGAGTGTGGCATCGATATCAGAGCAGCCTCAGTGTACTCAGGAGTGTTCACACAGATCTTTAAAGAGGAGAGAGGACTGTACCAGGACAAGGTGTTCTGCTTTGTCCATCTGAGTGTTCAGGAGTTTCTGGCTGCTCTTCATGTCCATCTGACCTTCATCAAGTCTGGGCTCAATCTGATGGAAGAACATCAAACAAAATCCAAGAG
>JBBPBX010002303.1:0-12844 GCA_038048925.1 Garcialebias charrua | reverse complement strand
TGGTGGAAACACTCGGACACGTCATAGTCCTCGATGGTTACCATGTCCTGGATGGTGGTCAAAGTGGCCTCTGATGTTTTTTTGACCTGTTGAAGAGGAGTTGAAAGATTGGTCTGTTGAAAAAGCCCCCCTACTTAAAAGCCTAATGTCATCTCTTCACCATCACCCGCTTATTTCATCCCCCTCCGTAAATCGCACACTTTCCATCTCCCGACACTGAAAAATTCAGGTGCTTTCCGACAAGACGTACAGTCCTTGAAATTCCACAGGCTGTTCGACACGACTCCCAGCCAAAGCAATCAATTTGCATGCACTCAGAGGGGCCGGAGGTGAGCAGTGCTGGCTGGAGATGGTGCGTTCACTTGCTGGCTTTAAAGATTCATATCCATAACTGCCTCTACCCTGTCAACTCTGCTTCTCCATAAGCATTAAAATACCAGGACTGGGCCAAATGCTCCTGCCCAGCCTATTGGACAGGATGTTCAACGTATACGAAAGCTCCAGGCTGTGGCTTCAACACGGGGACAGAAAATTAGATCCGACTGTGTGAGGGTCAATTTCGGCACCTGAGGGGTAGTGGCATTGTTCAATACTTTGAAAAGAAATATAAAGAAAAAAGAAACAGTTGAGCAAAGCAGAGGGTGAACTCGTCACCCCAACAGCAAAGAAGAAATAAAACAGAAAGTTCAGCAAAACTAAACCATATCTCAGTTGTCACGTTTATCCAGAATGCATTACAATTTGCACTTTTGTCCTGCTAAATGGAACATGTTAAAGGGTCTAAATGAGGGGGAATAAGAATAACAATATGAACATTGCGTTTATGTTGAGTGACAGCATGATTACAGGTGATTAGAAAGAGCCAGGGGTCGAGACTGTTCCTCTTTAACTTCAAACCATCAGAGTAATTCACTGGCGTGCAATTGACCAAATTACTAGTAAAACAGACCGGTTTAATGCGAGGCCTTTACTACAGAAATAAGTAATAACAACAGAGAGACAGGAGAACACAACAGAGATGGAGGGAATGATAAGTGTGAGTATGAGTCACTGGTGCAGGAAAGCTGCAGAGGAAATAAAACCCTGCTGATGAGGTAACAATAACATCCACCTTTATGGAAAAATACAGCAAAATACTTCTAAGTACTGTACTTGATGGAAAGATTCAGGTGTACAATTTCATGATATGGCTCCTTGTTTTATGGGTTCTACAGATGGAGAACATTGAGGAAAAATAATGTTCAGTCACAGCCTGGTTAAAACCAGACCCTTGTCCTTCACTTCGCTTCGTACTAGGGTCTGGACTTTCTCCATAAAGAAACTATTCTTGCTGGAGGCGTGGCCTCTGCCTGAGGAACAAAAGCATTGGATCTTAGAAAAATTTTGAACAGGGAAAGCATTCTGCTCCCTCCCCCTCTGTGCTCTGCCGAACTTGACATCTGCTCCGCCTCCTGCTGCATTTTCTCTGGCTGCCTGCATATTCTGTGTTTATATGTTAATAAAACGTTCTAATAAAATAAAATAAAACCATGTAGCGCTGGTCCAGCACACCAGAAGACCAGAAAATATGCAGGGACTCGGGCAACAACGTAAAACCCTAGTTTAATTCTCTCGTGACAACCTCAGTCATTTCCTTATTCTTTGCACTCAGCGGAGAGAGAGGAGGAGGAGGAGGAGGAGGAGGGAGCGATCACTTGACTTTTGGCAAAAAAACAAAAGAAAACTCCAGATAAGGGATTAAGAAGGGGAATTTAATACATTTGTGTCACATATAAAACAGTCCTGCATCGCTTTGCATCGCTTTGAATGAGAACATGCGGCTGCTCGCTGGCTGCGCGCTGGGACAGGTGGGGGCGTGGGTTAGGGGCCAAAAACTCCGCCCCTTCTGTTCTCTGATTGGTCCGGTCAAAAATCAGCCGGAGAAATCGTTGTCTATGGGAGAAGTCCCAGACTGAGCAGTGAAGGGAAATGAGAATTGAGCGGAGCTGTGCAGGAAGGCGAGGGCCAGGCTAGTTCAGTCAGGTCATCTGGACATTTTTTTTTCTGAGACATTTCAACCTTCATCCAAAGGACTTCACCAGTCAGAGGAGCCACAAACAAACTGTTTCCCACAAGCAGCACACTCCCATAGTGGGAGGAAAAAAAACGTTTGCTGGTGATAAGATGGTTTCTGGAGCCCACACTCTCCCCCGTCAACTCCTCTCTGAAGCAGTCATGCCAAAGTGGTTCAAAACATCAAAGTTCATGCTCAATAATCCAGGTAAAAAGTCCAACAATAGTCAGTCAGGTCATCTGGATGTTTTTTTTGCTTTTGCTTTTTTTGGGGCATGGCTGCTTCAGAGGAGTTGATGGGGGAGAGTGTGGGCTCCAGAAACCATCTTATCACCAGCAAACTGTTTTTTTCCACTATGGGAGTGTGCTGCTGGTGGGAATCAGTTTGTTTGTGATTCCTTGGACTGTTGAAGTCCTTTGGATGAAGGATGAAACGTCTCAGAAAAAAAAAAAAAAAAACGTCCAGATGATTTGTACCTGCCTGGATTATTGAGCATGAACTTTGAAATTGAGAAAAATAAATCTGGTTTTTGATTGAGTTTTTATTTTGTTTTATGAACACAATAACCTCAATTCAAAGGGTTCAGTTCAATAATAATGTCACATTTTGTCATCTGTGTATGTTTCCATACAAGACGAAATTTGTCTCTGCATTTAACCCAACCACCACCAGGTGGTGCAGTGGGCAGCTATAGAAAGCGCCCGGGGAGCTGGGGATGAGGTGTGCTGCAATAATAATAATAATAATAATGTCATCACTGTACGTTTCCATACAATGGCGAAATTAGTCTTTGCATTTAACACATCCACCACCAGGTGGTGCAGTGGGCATTTTGGGGATGAGGTGTGATGCCCAGAGACACCATGCGGTGTGCAATGACCGGGGATCGAACCTGGGACTTCCGGATCCCGAGCCGGCTGCCCTGCCTCTACACCATCTCGGCCCCCATGAATAGCAAGCAGCCATCAGAGCACTAACGATCGGTCGTTAGGCTGATGCTCCTCCTTTATCATGTGAACAGCTAGTTTTGATGTCAGCAACAAACTGGTTGATCCACTAAGGAGCTATTTATAAGACTGAGTTTATTACAACTCCTCAGACTGACAAAGATGAAAATGTTTCAACAATTTTTAAAATTATTTTATTTATTATTATTTTGTTTTTGAATCCATCCAGAGGACCTGATTTAACTTTGTTAGACTTTATTTCAATGCTTTTAAGTTAATCTGATCTCCAATAAAAAAAAAAAAATTAAACAACTGGTTTAAATACAGAAAACATTGTTTCTTTCAATATGTTTTACTAGTGAGCCTTTCATGTTTTTTTAAGAGAATAAAAGGACTAAAACACAAGGAGAACTTGCTATGGAATCACTATGACAGATTACAGTGCTGACGCACGTTTAGACACACAATGTGGATGTAGTTAGTGTTATCCAGAGTAAATACACAGTACGGGTTGCATCATGATCTGATAGGATGCAAGAAAAATAGCTACAAATTTTACAACCCTACAAGGTACATTTTCATTAAAAAAAAATAAACTTTTTAAAGTGTTATGACACATCCTTAGTGCAGATAATTTATTGTGACACAGATGAGTCACTAGTTACACAATTTCCAAGTGTTTTTGGGATTCCTCTCCCCCTGGCAGCCTCATCCCGAGTGGGTCTGCTGGAAGCAAGCGTTCCAGCTGTCATTTAAAGACAGGAGCCATGCATGTGAGAGAATCGCTCGCAGTGAAAAAGCTGCTGGGTTTATCCATTATTCAGCAGACGAATAGTTACCAGTGTACACTGCTGGGCTCAATTACAACGGACCTCTCGGAGAAACGCACTGCACATGCCCTTCAGACCCTGCAGCTGCACAACACACCCGAACAAAGACCCTCTGGCTGGGGACGAAGTTTATTTTATGTTTTCCCACTCAGCTATTTTGAAGAGTTCACTTCAGTACAGTACAGTATTAATATTTCACCACTCGTAGTATTAGTAGAATTTAGGCCTGTCACGATAACAAATTTTGCTGGGCGATTAATTGTCTCAGAAATTATTGTGATAAACAATAATATTGTTGGAAATTTGACAATAATTAGTTATTATTGTCAAATGTAAGAAAAATTGTTGGTTAATTTTTGTGTGTAGTACATTTTTTTGACCTCTGGATGGCAGTATATGGCTGTTTGAACCGAAGGATGGATAGTGAGGGAGTGAGCAGTGTGTCTCTAAGAAAAATGGGAGGGAGGCCCCTTGACGTGATATGGGCCGTCTCTCCTTCCTGTTTCTCAGTTCTCAAAAGGGCGGATGCTCGTGTGGTTTAAGCTCTTTAGCATAACATTTGTCACACAATGCTTTTGATAAAAAAATCAGTAAACAATTTCTCAGCTTCTTTTGGAGAGAAAAACAACTTTTTACACAAAGGCAAGGGTTTCACCCGTGAATTTTGGAGCTTTGACAAAACAGAGGTTTTATCCCGAGGTCGGTCTGTTAGCTTAGCTCGTAGCTTAGCGTCTCAGCTTAGCTGCTTTTAACGATCCCAAAACACAATTTTGGATCGTTAAAACAGATTTTAAAGAGAAAGGGAGGGGTCAGTGAAGAGCAGCATTTGAGCCATGTCATCCAGTGTCTTCAGTAGAAAGAGAGACAGGAAGAAACGATAAAGCCGATAAATGAAAATGAGGTCGATTATTTTCATTTATCATGTGATTAATTGATTTATTGTTTATTGCGACAGGCCTATTAGCTTATATCAGCTAGAAGCCAAATTAAGATTTGTTCTGTCAAAAAAGCCTAAATAATTCCACTCAACACATTTGAAGTTGGTGTACTGTACTCCGATCAGTTGTACGCATCAGTTAACAGTTATTTAAATATCCATCACATTTCAGAAGGCAGACTGCTGTCCAAATGCTTTCAACAGAGCCTGCAGTAAGTGTGCAATCTGCTGAAAATCAAACTAGGAGCACACACAGACAAGCTCTGATGGGCCTCCCTGATATCTATCTGGACAAACACAAAAAAAAAAAAAAACTGTGATGGCATTAGATTGCTGGAGTTTGGTGTGAAGCATTTTAAGAAAACCATCTTGTTTATTTGCTTAGAAGATGACTGACACCAGACAGCACAAAAGGAAAATGAGTCTGCCTGGGCTTTGGGTCATTCAAAGGCAAATGAGATTTAAATGGTAAACTAATTATGCCCTTGAAGACAAACTTTATTAATGAAAGAAGTGGACTGAAGTGTCTGGCAGTGAGACAAGCAGTGGGTTGTCCTCAAATCCCCCCCAAAAAGGGAAACCCTTGCATTTCACACCCCCACCCACCAGTGGTGCACTTATTCAGCACGATTTTCTTTGAGGATGCAGCTGCACGTTCTTCTAAAGCTCTGTCCTGTCACTTTTCCTGTCCAGATAAAGACAAACTCTCTTTGTCTTTCATACATTTGACAGTGGAGCTTGTAGATTGCTTTGAAAGTTCAGTTTTCAAGGATGTAACTGGCACGCCGTGCACAGGAGAATGGGCCATCTGGTGATCCTTACATGAAGCTTTGCTGCCCTCCAATTCTGACCCATCAGGAGGACATCCGCCTCAGCAAAGAAGGCAGACAAGGACAAGCCTCCATTACACACACATACACACAGTCATAAACACACAGCTTAGAAATACTGTGAACCCTGCAACTGTAATTACTGAGCTACCATATTTTTTGGACTATAAGGCGCACCGGATTATATGGCGCAATATCAATGAACGGGTCTGTTTTCATACATAAGGTGCATTAAGCGAAACAAGTTCATTTTGACAGATTTTTTAGCGCTGTGTACCACTTAAAATTGGTTTGAGGTAAGTAAGCACAATCAGCATTAATACAAAGGCGCACTGTCGATTTTTGAGAAAATTAAAGGATTTTAAGTGTGCCTTATACAGTAATCTGAAAAATACGGTAATTTTTTTCACTCCTGAAGGCTACAGAGTATAATGTACTGGTAATGTCACCATCAAACTGGTTGGCCCACTAGTGCTGCTTATGGGACTGAGTTTGTTGTGGCTCCTCGGACTGACAAAGTCCTTTGAACGAATGACGAAACGTCTCAACGACAAAAAAGAAACCGTCCAGATGACCTGACTCAACTTTGTGGGAAGTACCAGTAATGTCACAAACCCACAACTTTAATAATAATGCAGATAGTGACTTAACTATAATGTCAAAAACAAAAAAGGTAGAAATATGCTGTATAAGAAAGTTCTTGCTCAATAATCCAGGTACCAAATCCAATGATTCTCAGTCGGGTCATCTGGACAGTTTCTTTTTTATAGAAACGTTTCACCCTCTATCTGGAGGGCTTCATCAGTCAGAGGACTTCCAGTAAACTGTTTCCCCCACCAATAAGTAAACACCTTAAGTAGACCAACCAGTTTGCTGGAGCCAGGATGGTTTCTGGGGTCTATAAAAAAGAAACTGTCCAAATGACCCGACTGAGAATCATTAAATATGCTGTATGTTTTGTAAGTTAATTTTTGTTAACTACTGAATTTGTTTTTAATCGTTATAAGTGATCATGCACGTCTGATAGTTTTTGAACTCCCGCGTCCACATGTTGTTGTTGTTTTCAGTGAAGGACTCCGTATACTGTACTCTGCATGTGGACGCCCACTTCAATAGATCTGTGAAAACTACCGCAGTAAACCCTTTCACACTGCACCTTTTGACATACTTCAAGATAAACTTTTTGTGTCATACTTTGTGAGGAGTACCTTTGAAGCAGACTCAACATGAAATCAAGCTGCCTAACACGATGTGGGTCTCTGTTGTGAAGCCAAAACTTCTCTGACCCACTTAGACATAGACTCAAACCTCTGGTAATGTGCTATGAAATCAGACACTGAGATGTTACCAGCAGACCCATCAACACCTTAAACTTACGCTCCTTAAACTATTCCTGAACCACTTTTGCTATTGGCCAGAGTGCTGCATGTATCTGGAAGACAGCGCTGCCATCCAGAAGACCATTGCCATGAAGGTGTCTATTTGGTCAGCAAAAATATTGAGATGATTGAAGCCTGTCAAAGTGATACACACACAAATGGAAACAGTTTGTCTGCAGAGAACAGGAAGGAAAATCCCACATTATAGCTTATTTTCTTAGTGCATCCTCTCCTCTCTTTAGAACTAATACACAAAGAAACGGGGGAAAAAAGTGCATCTCTTTTGAACCACTTTTGATCGTTACTCTAACGATCAATGCAGACTGTCCCGTGTGACCATCTTGCTGATTTCTGCTGCATCAAACGTCAAATCAAAGGACCCCCCCCCACCCCAGTTAACTTGTCATCTGCACCCGATTGGTGCAAATGTAACAAGATGATCAGTGTTTAAAATGTTGCTGTTGATTGGTGTATAATTGAGAATTACTGTTGATCCTACATCGCAGACTTCATCGTCACTGATTACTCCGACGCCGCTTTAAATTGCATTAAACACAGCTGCTGCTTCACATGAAGTGTTTTTAACTGTTGAAGCTAAATGTATTTGTCACTGCGGTTTATATTCTACATAATTCAAGCTGCACTTTTTATCAATACAGGCAGTCCCCGACCTACGAGCACATCGACATACGAGGTTCCGGACTTACGAGCTGGCTAACGAACAGTAAAGTTGTACAGAACATACAGAAAATACAGCACTGGTATGTGTTTTTAGATGAAAGTGTGTTAGCTAATCGTTTGTAAACAAAGTTCTGTGCATGTTTATGAACTAGTACGTACGTTTGTGTTAAAAAACGACTGTTCGTAGTAGCGCTAGCATACATTTTCCGACTTACGACCGAAAATCCGGACTTACGAGCGACACGTGTTTCGGGTTCCGACATACGAGATTTCGTGTTACGAGCACCTCGTAGGAACGGAACTCGCTCGTAAGTCGGGGACTACCTGTAGTGCATTGTAACAGTATTTTTTTCTTATTACGTAGTAATTACCGTACATAATAACAAACCACGTGCCTACATTTTATTCAGTCCAACTCCAATTATTCTGCAAAAGATATGTCTAAATACTGCCACGATTCAGTCTTTACCGCCCACAGGTGCTTGCTCGTCTCAGATGTGACAGTTTTATTTTAGATTTTCAAGAAAGGTGAGTGACATGCTTCTGTGTCTTTGTGGAAAGATCGAAGAAAGCCAAATGTGCAGAAAAACAACCGATGCCAGTGAGAGCTCTCACAGAGGAAGCAGGTCTGACGTGATATAAATAATAAAGAAAAACAACCCGATGGATGTGAGAGCAAACTGTGAAACTGACAGTCGAGGCTTTTCTTTCTTTTTAGCACGCTGCAAATGCTCTATCTTTTTTTTTTTTTTACTTTGATTATGCACTCTTAATGTTAGACGGAGCAGCATGGGGCAGATTAGTACAAATAAAACCAGGACTGAGTTCTAGCAGTGGGAGCAAAACACTGAAGGAGAATACGTTAAGCTTCATGAATTCACACCGTGCAGCAGAAGTGCTAAACTTCTAGTCAACAAATCTGGAGGACAAGATGTCGGTTGAACAAATCTAAACACTCTGCACTACAAACATCTGGATTGTTGTTGTACAGAATTTTTTTTACCTCCTCGTTTTCAATCTTTAGAGTAGCCAAGCGAGACTGCAGCTGCTGGAACCTCAGCAAGAGCTCCCCGTTTACTGGTGGCTGCGAAGAGATCTGACTCACCTAAAACAAAAATAAAACATTTGTTAAAATACAGATAAGCTGAATCAGGCCTCTGAATTCTTCTTACACTGCAGAGCAAACTTCTGCAAACTAAAGTCAGGCAGACATGAGATCAGCACAATGGCAGTCGACTAATAAAACGCCAAACACATGTTGAGCTACTTGACTGCAGGGGAAGAAAAATTTAACAAATGCCCATAATTTGTCAACTCTGTGGCTCGTAAAATCTGATTGGCAGCCTCGCTGCAATAAAAAGCTAAACATTTAATAGCTGACCTCATTTTGTTGTGTCTGAAACTTTTTTCTTTACATTTGAACAAGCACTTTTCCAGAGGAATTGTAACAAAAAACAAAACAAAAAAAGTTTTTTTTTTTCTACAGAGCCGTGAAACCTAATCGTTATAAGATCATTGCTGCTTCACTACGTACTTCGTCTCCCATGTGAGATTGGAAATCAAATTTTGCTGGAGGGCAGAAGGCCGTGGGGTACATCTCCATAAACCTCTGTCGGTCACTTCGAGGGTCCAGACTGTCCACTGCGTTTTCGATGATATCGAGACCCTCGTGACGCGATGTTTCCAGGTTGTACTCTGCTGATAGGTAGGTCCGCAGAGACCGATTCAGACTTGCATGGTATCCCAAATCACAGCACTGAAGAAAAAGGAAAACTGCATCAGACGTGTTGTTTTGTGTCATCCAGGCCAGGGGTCTGCAACCTGCGGCTCTGGAGCCACATGTGGCTCTTTAGTCCCTCTGCAGCAGCTCTTTCAAGCTTAGACCAAAACTGACATAAAACTGAATTTTATACAATGTTATACCCACAACAACAAATGACTACTGTAGTTTTAGCAGTTTTCCTGCCATTTCCTTCACAATTATGTGGATACTAGTACTAATACACAAGAGTAAATTATACTCACTTTAACTTTAAGCTTCATTACTTCAAAATTGGATTCTCAATTTCTCCACAATGGGGAGAAAAAAATCACAAATGTCTGCACAGTTCATAATTTTTTTTTTTAGCAAATATAATATATGTATATATTTTTCTTTACAAGAATCCAGTCTTCTGTGATGGACTTGTGACCTGTTCACGGTGTCCCCTGCCCCATCTTGCACAGTGACTGCTGGATATGGGCACCAGTGACCCCCATGACCCATAAAGGAAGAAGCGGGTAAAGATAATGGATGGATGGATGGATGGAATCCAGTCTTTTCTTTTGTCTCAAAATGTAAAAATATCAATAAATGTTAACAACCATTGGATGCTTCTAGTTTTATAATTTCACCTACTGGCCAGAAAAGCCTCCTCTAATAAACTTAAAGTGGCCCATGATAATGACAATTGTAGCAGGCTGTGCAGCTCTGGACACGTTTAATTTAGTGAACAAAAAGGCAGAAATGGCTTTTTTTGATCGAGATTGCAGACTCTTGATCTAGGATAATCAAAATGACAAAGAAGAATTATACTTGTACAACGAAAGACTGATAATTCTGATAATAAAATAATAAAAAAAACTAAGAACATCATTCTAAATTGCTGTTTTATGCTGTTTATAGGAGCAGAATGACAAATGACAATGAATGCAATCTTTGCTATAATTGATGTTATACACTGCAAGCACACAGATACATTTGTAATTAAGGACAAAGTAACTTTGTTAATTCAAGTCATTAAAATGTATGAAAAAGAAAAAAACTTTTTGGCGACTATCACAATCCTTCTAAAATGGATGAAATGTTATTTCTACAGTATAGTATGTTTCACCTTGAAACAAAGAAAATAGGATTGTTTTGGGATCAGTTTTATAATGGAACAGCTCTCCATACAATTTAGAGTACAGGTAGGTGCATTTTTTTTTCTACCAGTACCTTCCTCATAACAAAAGTAGACACTGGAAAGCAAATAATGTGGTTATGTGGTTAGATTATTTTACTTGTTTATTAATTTCTACCTAAGATCCATAACTCAAAACAAGCTTTGGCTTGATCTTCATGGAAGACAGGGATTTATTTAAAAGCCTTCTAAGCCTGCAGTATTGCAGAAATTTCACTTTTCTGGGTCTAAAGCAGATTTTTAGCAAACAAAGTTTTTATCTTCATCCCAGAAAAAAAAAAAAACAACAAGCCTCCAACACAAATTTAGACACTAAGAGTGTAATTTGAAGGCAAAAGCAACACAAATGAAGTTACTGGAACGGTTCTGGTACAATGTCCTGCTTGTATACTTTGTTTGTGGCTCTAAAAAGTTGTTTCACTGATGTAGACGTGTGTGAGTGTGCACACACAGCTCACACAGAGTGCATCCCACACTGTATCACCCCCAACACACACGCACCCTGGTGAGATGTGAAGGCTTGTGAGCAAAGCAGGGAGAGGGGTAATTTCAGCACACAGCATGTTGTCATAAAGAAGCTGTGTCTCTCTCTTCAGTCCTGTTTGGAATATAAAATCTCAGAACTTCAGCTCAAACCTCACCCTGCTCCTTTTTCCTCAGTAACGCAGCAGCTTTATAGTGGGTCTGAAAAATATTCAAAACCCCGGTGAGGCAGATCATAAATAAGTCATGTTTATCTGCGTGTTGGCCTGAAAAAGGCAAAGCAATCTGCTTGTAAAGATCACAAGAAAGAAACACAGGATGCTGTTTTAAACTAATCATTTGCTGAAAATTATATTAAACAGAACCAAAGTCTGGGCTGATTTTGTTCTGCATTTGGATAATCTGAAGTGTGTCAAAAACAAAACAACAACAAGCTTTTAAACAAGCCAAGATGTTAAAGACGTTTGTTTGCTGATTATGACGAGAAATTTAATCTAAGACAGTGAAAACGCCACTTAACTTTTTTTTTCCCCTACAGAAACAAAGAGACTGAGGCTAGACTGAGGAACAGCTTCTACCCTGAGGCTGTTAGACTCATGAATAAATAAAAATAAAATTAAAATAAACACTGCAAAATATCACATCATGGTGATGCTGATATGTTTTCTTGTTGCTGTGTTCATCTGTGACCATCTGTGACCATCTGCTCATACAAACTCATGTTCGTGCTGCTGTTTATTCCCACTATATTAGGCTTAGTGTATTACTAGTTGATGTTTTTCTTAGTTAGTTCTCGATGTTATTACTGTTTTTCTCTTTCATTTGTTGTTGGATGTAACTGGGACCTCGTGTACATAATCTCGTTTTCATCTCATGTACCACATGCGGTGCAAATGACAATAAAGACTCTCTGACTCTGACTCTGACTCTGAAAAGCAATCAAATGAAGGACAGTGCTTCCGTTTTCTCAGAAAACAGCTGCTTCCATACTCACGTCAATCAGGTCTGACAAGTCATGGATGTAGTATTTAAAAACGGATGCATTTGTTGCCTCCAGTGTGAGCAGGTACTCGTTTCGGGCTTTGATGGACTTCAGCTTGTTCTCCGAGTACTTGGCTTGGCGCTGACAAGAGAAATGGGGACAGAAATGAGAAACAACAGAGTGAGAAAAACTAAATTTAACTAGAAAAAATGCATTTCCTGTGAAAATGCAGTGTGAACGCTTATTGCTGAAGAACTTGCTGAAAAACAGCTGAAGTTACCGGTAGCTAAAAATTATGCTGAAATGTAGCTGAAATGGAAAGTAAGCAGAAGAAAGGAGAAAGAACACATACCGGTATTTGCTGAATTAGGTTTAAATAAGCAGAAATGAGCACAAACATTAGGAAATTAGCTAAAAAGGCTGACATTAGCAAAACATAGCTGAAAGATAGCTGAAAAGTTAGAAAGAATGCTAAAGTACCAAAAAGAAGTGAAAGGGGTTAATATGAGCTCAAAAAATGTGGAATTATCTGAAAAGCTAAATTTAGCATAAAACAGCTAAAAAGTAGCTGAAATAGCATAAGATGCTGAAAACAGCAGAAAAAGGCTGAAAGGAACGCAACAAGCTCAAATTAGCAGAAATAAGTTACAGTACCGGTAATTGGGTTGAAAGTAGCAGAAATTACCAAGAAAAACTCAAATTTATCTGAAAACTGCTGAAATTAGCTAAAAATTCTAACAAGTAAGCTGAAGAGGTAGAACAAGCTTAAATTATAAGAGA
>JBBPBX010002302.1:44240-84488 GCA_038048925.1 Garcialebias charrua | reverse complement strand
TTCTGTCCATAAAAGTTATGAACAGAATCGGTGACAAAGGGCAACCTTAGCAGAGTCCAACTCTCACTGGAAACAAGCCTGACTTACTGTCGGCAATGTGGACCAAGCTCTGACACCGGTCGTACAGGGACCTAACAGCCCATATAAATGGGTCTGGTACCCCATACTCCCGGAGTACCCCCTACAGAACCTCCCGAGGGACGCGGTCAAATTCCTTCTCAAAGTCCATAAATCAAATGTAAACTGGTTGGGCAAACTTCCACGTACTCTCCAGGACCCTGCTGAGGGTGTAGAGCTGGTCCAGTGTTCCACGACCAGCCCGAAAACCACACTGCTCCTCCTGAATCCGAGGTTCGACTATCCGACGGACCCTCCACTCCAGAACACCTGAACAGACCTTACCAGGGAGGCTTAAGAGTGTGATCCCCCTATAGTACGAACACACCCTACGGTCCCCCTTTTTAAATAGGGGAACCACCACCCCAGTCTGCCAATCCAAGGGAACTACCCCCGATGTCCACGCGATATTGCAGAGTGTGTAAGCCAACACAACCCCATAACATCCAGAGCCCTAAGGAACTCAGGGCAAATCTCATCCACTCCCGGAGCCTTGCCACCGCGGAGCTTTTTAACCACCTCGGTGACCTCAGCACCAGAGATTGGAGAGCCTGACCCAAAGTCCCCAGGTTCCGCTTCATCAGTGGAAGACGTGCCAGTAGGATTGAGGAGGTCTTTGAAGTATTCCGCCCACCGACTCACAACATCCCGAGTTGAGGTCAACAGCACGCCATCCCTACCATAAATGGTGTTGGTCGCGTACCGCTCCCCCCTCCCCCCCCTGAGACGTCGGATGGTGGACCCGAATCGCCTAAAAGCCGTATGGAAGTCATTCTCCATGGCCTCTCCGAAATCCTCCCACGCCCAAGTTTTTGTCTCAGCAACCACCCGAGTAGCATGCCGCTTGGACTGTCGGTACCTATCTGCTGCTTCCGGGGTCCCACAGGCCAAAAAGGCCCAATAGGACTCATTCTTCAGCTTGACAGCAGCTGCTTCAACACCGTGGCTGGGGAGAGGGAAGTCTGGGCCTCCCTACTTAGGCTGCTACCCCCGCGACCCGACCCCGGATAAGCGGACGAAAATGGATGGATGGATGGAACAAAAGAAGAAAATGACAGAACACTGAGGCTCTTCATGAAAGGTAGCAAAGCTACGAGATATATTGGATTTCAGGTCCATCAACTTCTTTATGAAAAAAACTGAGGAACATGTTACAGTCATTGTTTGAGGTTAATGAAGCATGGTGCGCTGGAGGAGATACAATGCTGCTGATAATATTAAATAACACTTTAGGATTGTTTTTGTTCTGGTGAAGGATATTGCTAAAATAAGATGACCTGGCATCACATTACTATGTCACATTGTTGATATTGTATGTATGTAGACTGTTGATTTTCTTTTTTTGCATAGTGTTGTTCTGTTTTTTCTGTTGACTTGTTGTTAACTTCTTTATTTCTCTTCACTCTTTGTTAGAAATCAGGTCTCTCTTGCAAATGAGTCCACGTGGCTCAACGAGACTAACCTGTATAAATAAAGGTTGAATGAATCACTAACTGCCTTGTTATAAGCTTCAAGGACCTCTTTAAAATATTCCCGGTGGGCAACCAAACCAGTCCTCTTCCACAGGCATTCTGTTTTCAGACAAGAGCGCCTGAGTTCTCGAGTTTGATTAGTTAACCAAGGTGAACAGAGGTAAACAGGCCCACAGCGGGTTTTGTTAGGAGTAACACTCCAGAATAGCAAGGCAGTGATAATTAGGAGTCAGCCAGAAGCTCCACATCATCATTATCATGCGGGTAATTGTATGCTGGAAAAAGCAAGCGTAAAAGCCCCTTCGTTTCACCCCCCAATACGGGGTCATATTGGACAGGGACCAATGTGTACACGTCCCACAGGGATACCACAACATATCCAAAGATGGTGAGTCTGGCTCCAGCAGAAAAAACAGAGCATCAGAAGCCCATGTTTTCCTTCTCTGTGGTCTCTCTATTTAAGCTGCTAAGAGGATATTTTGGGTGACTTTTCAGACTCAAAATTTTCTAAAACCGTTTGGTCCAAGACGCAACTTGTGTATGTGTGCTACCCATACGTTCTGTGGTGCCATGCAAGTAAGCTAACATCAGTGAAGCAGAGTTAAGAGAATCAAATTCTAAACCATTTAGTTTAACTTTGATCCACCCTCCTGTCAAAGATGATCAAGAAAAACAACAAACTCGGCAACCAAACCAAAAGGGCCCTTTCTTTGTATATAACCGAGACCAATTAATTTGCTTATAGGCTGTGAGCCTAATTGGGGGAGGCCAGGCCATTACTTTCGACTTTTAATCCAAGTGACATTGATTCAGTGGGAACAATCAGCCCCTCTTGTACGATGCCATGTCTGTCACTGAATCGCTCCACGCAAAGAGCCAGCAGAGGCTAAATGTAATCCAAATCACAAAACGACACCTGGGGTTGGAAACTTGAGCCCCTGCGGCTGTTCCAGCAGGCCCCAGTGATAACACCCGGGCCAACACTCATTAGCAGCCCAAAAGACTGACAAATCTTTTTTTGTTTTTCCCCTCGTTAAATCAGACCTGAATGAGAGGATGACATGCAGAGAGATTCTCCTGAAACAACAGACAAATCTTATAGGACAGATCCAACAGCTGTCAGTTTATTACAAGCTTTAATGAGGTCGTTCTGACACCAGGACTGTGGGGGAGAAGGGAGGAGTGCACTCAGGTAGCCATGCTTTGGTATGTGGAGTGTAATAGTAAACTCTGGACTTTTTTTAGTGTGCAAAATGCACAGTAAAGAAAGTAAACTGAACAAACTGATGAAAATAGACTGAAAATGTAGGACCTGACAATGCATATTAGCAAATCAGGAGCTGCAATTTATAATTAAATATCATAAACGTGACATTCCTTACAAAAAAATAGTGTAGTTGTGCTTTTTTCAACAGCAACCTTGTTTTTAATATTAAACACTACTTTATTCTACTTCCCAGCATCTTCATGGGAGTGAATCTGGCAGAGGGTCTCGTCTGTTTTTCTATTCCTTGTAGAAGAGACTACTGTATAGGCTGCGGCCTGCAAACTATGGGCACATTCCCAACAAAACAAAAAAAACGTATTCGTCTTAAAATACAGCTTTAAATCTCTGCACCGTGTCGCACAGAGATGATGTCTCTCCGTTAACACGCGTTGTGCGGCGATCCACCGCAAACACAGGGCAGGAAAAGAGGAAAACCCTGTCTAATAACATGAACGCAGGGTTCGTCCATTCAATAACAGGCTAATAAGTCCGACAACAAGTTTCTTTAAAAGCGACCAAAACCAGACAAGAGTTAAAACACTGATGCATGTGATGGAGAAAGCAAAGTGAGGGGAAAACAAATGTAGCTAAAGTAGCATCATCAACTGGACGTGAAGCTTCAAAATTATAGCTTTTCTTAAAACAAATGCAGTAGTTCAGGGGAGAAAAAGCCCTAACTAGCGTTAAACTCGAACTAAAGTGAATATTTTTTGTTAATAACTGCATTATATGTTACGTAGCATAGCCACAACAACACGGACCGCATGATGATGGTAAAAAAAAACTCACCAAAAACTGCTGCACTTTTACTCTCACTTCACTCCACCTCTCTTCTTAGTCGTAGTCCCCAAAAAAACAAACTTATTTCTCCTCTTTCCTCACTTTTTCGCTCTAAAGCCTTCGCTGCTTTAGTAATTTACTGCAGTGCCACCCGACATTTTCTTCTTCTTCTTCTTCTTCTTCGCCTCCTTCTTCTTCTTCTTCGGCTCCCCAAGTTCTCACATTGAAAGGCCGTTTTTGGATGACTGAGCTCTCAAACAATTCTCCCTTTTGGAACACGCCTTTTCGGGTCCTCCCACTTCCCAAGCAGGAGGAGGGATCTTGAACAATGAAGGGACCGGCTCCCAAAAAAAGTCCCAGAACCGGGTACTGCACCTCCGGTCCTCCTCGGTACGTCCCCGTCGAGCGCGCGCGAGGACTTCCCGTTGGATTCCACTTAACCGTTAAACCGGAAGTTGAGGTTTTTGTAGCGCAAATGCACATCTAGTGTAAAAACAACTATTTAACATTGAAGTTCTGCTAGAGAAAAGAGCGCCACCCTCCCTCCCCTCCTTCTGCTCTGCTCCCCCCTGATTTGGTATGCGTCGCTCCCCTAGTATTGTATGACCCCAGCCCATTGAGGCCCGTTAGCCCTGCAGCACAGCTGTGTACTGTGGTTTGTTGTGGTCCAGTCAGGACTCTCTCTCACACACAGGGATCACAGCTGAACCCCCCCTCTGTGCCCACTCTGGAATTCTCTTCTTCACTTCAATCAGCACACTCTGAAATGAGTGGAGCCTCCTGTCCAGTTCATTAATAATTGGCTATGCCCAGATCACAGGGTTTGATAGAGAGGACCTGTTGGTGGGAAGCTGCATCTGTGGGTGCAGAAACACCCACCATGATCTTCCCTGTAGGGAGGGGTTGTATCCCTACAGGGCTGTGTTTAACGACACCTGTGGCCTTTGGTCTGGACGTGTATCTGAAACCCGCTGTTTGAAGGTTTTTTATTTTTTATTAAGACAATAAGCAGTAAATATCTTACCTGTTGCAGATGACTCTGCGAACAACCTCAGTTTGGAGAAATTGAGCTTAGTTCTGACCAGACTGTTGAAATTAACAGCTAGTCACAGCTGGGCAGATCCGTGTAGATGTTGGTGCATTAAAACCACTTCCATCTTTTAAAAAATTACAACAGTTCATTAGAATGCTATTTTTATGATTGCACATGGATTGACAAAGCATCTTGTTATGAGAACCGACAGAGTTGTAGTTGTTTTGGTCGGACCTTAAAAATAACTTCATGCACATTCTTATGTGATATCACAAGATGTCGTGCTCAGAGTGTTGTGGGTGGTTCTCAGCTATTACCACATCAAATTTATCTCAATACAGGTAGTCCTCGGCTTACGACGGCCTCGAGTTACGACGTTTCGCTGTTACGACGCACCTCCCATTAAAAAAAATTATATTTTGACATTTTTATTTTGAAAAGCCGAGTTCCGGTTTTACTTCCGGTTTGACGGCAGAAACAGAAGAGGAGCAACGAGCTAACATGCTAACAGACCTTACTGTAAACTCTCTGGATGGCGCGAAGCAGTGGAAAAGTACAGGCAGCCTCAGATCTTGGAGGAGCAACGAGCTAACATGCTAACAGACAGAGGAAGGCTTCACCAGCTCCCAGTAGAAAAATAACTATTTTTTCCTTCATTATGGCTCCAAATGTATGTGTTTTTTGATAATAATGTAGGGTACTGTGTTAGGATAGGCTAAGTGCTTGATAAAATACAGTACTGTACTGTACGTGTAAGGTGCAGTTTGTACGTATGTTCCGACTTACGTCGAAATTCGGTTTACGACGGCGCGTAGGAATGGAACTCCGTCGTAAGTCGGGGACTACCTGTATGTATAAAATGACTAATATATAGACATTTGTTTTGTTGGCCAACGTCAATCAGCTGTGGCACTTCTTGAATTCCAAAAGGTTGTCAAAGTACCTCCAATGATTGCGTTCAAAGCATCTGAACTATCACTCTAAGTTTTATCAACAATTTTTAATCATTAAAAACAAAACTGTACAAACTGTAGGTTACAGTTTTCAAGCAAAGTCAAGTCAAAGTCAACTTTATTGTCAAAACTGCAATATGTACAGGACATACACAGGATTGAAATTTCATTTTTCTCAGACCCACGGTGCAACAATAACCATTTAAACATTAAAACATTTAATAAACATAAGCATAAAATGAAATAATAAAAGTGTAATACTGTCCTGAGTTTTAGCATAATACTGTACACAGTATATGTATGAAGTCTTTGATATTGGTATAGAGGTAAAGTGACATATGCAATTAGACTTGTAAAAATAATATAGGCAGTAGTGTGGATATAAAAAGTAGTGTAAATGTAAACATTAGTGATAAATACCCTGATGCATACTAGTGATAAATGTAAACAGTAGTGATAAATGTAAACAGTAGTGATAAATGTAAACAGTAGTGATAAATGTACAGTTGTTAGTTGTTTTTTAGTTGTTCAAGTTGTTAATGTATTTGTGGACGCTTCACTCAGTTGTGTTGCCATTTGCAAGTTCTGTCAGTGTTTTGATGTTACTGAGCAAAGCTAGTTTCCAAGTGGCTTCCTCACTTTAGCGCCACCTTGCTCTCCACTGAGGATCGTAAAGAAGAGTTAAAAAATAGGGATTCCCCCCCAACTCTTTCCATGCTGGGCAGGATGAATTAGCCCAGGGACAAAAGGCTTTGTGGCCTGGCCATGAAAGGCCTATTAACCATACTGCATCCCCCCAGAGGCGCTGCCCGCAGGACACCGCCTCCTAGAATGCCACTCTCTCAGCAGGCCACAATCCCAGCATGCAATGCTTCAGAGTGAAGAACGGAGAAGAGGAGTGTCAGCAGT
Organism: Garcialebias charrua; assembly: GCA_038048925.1. Lineage (NCBI taxonomy): Eukaryota > Metazoa > Chordata > Actinopteri > Cyprinodontiformes > Rivulidae > Garcialebias > Garcialebias charrua. Next base: position 77,957 of record JBBPBX010002302.1, on the reverse strand, counting down.
GTGTGGGCATGTGGTGTGATTTGTAGTGTCTTACCAACAAAACCTCTGAGTTAGATGGTGTGAGAGCGCCGGGTGAGTTTTGGGTGTCGGTTGTCAGGTGTGAATTCAGTCAGTGTTCCTCTTTTTTGTTGAAACCTGTATTGTTCATATGTGTGTGCTGAATAAGAGGTGATTTCCCCTGAAGGGTCTTAACTGTGTAACATCATCTCCTCTTCAACCGCCTTACTCCATTGTTCATCTGGGCGCCATGACAACGACCTGCTCTCTCCCTCTGTCTCTGTATCAGCTGACCTTAGCAGCTGTGTCACTTCCTCAGCGAGACAAAACCAAAATCAGTCACACACTCACACTGGGTTTTGTGTTGAGAGGGTGCAATCACGCTGGGAAACAATGCTCAAGCTATTTCACCAAAAGTTTGTGCATTTCTTCATTTTGGTGGGTGAAAAACAATTGAATATTTTGGGTTCAGTGGAAATGTTTTGAACTAGGGATGCACTATATTATCAGCATGTATCGATATCGGACGATATTAGCAATAAAGTTAAATATCAGACATAGGAAATTTCATCAAAAGAACTCACTGATATAAAAGGCTTGTTTTAAGTTAAAAAAATTATGTAAGAAACTGTCAAGTATATATATTAATGCACTACTTATGCACTTTTCACTTGTCGCTTGTGAACAGGTTGAGTTTAGATTTGTGAAAATTTACAAATTTGCACTGTTCGCATGTTGTCATTGTGTTAGAAAGAGTAAATGTCATGAGTAAATTTGACATTAAACACAATCCAAGTTGAGGTGTTACATCATTTTCAGCCCCTTTTTGGCATCTTGTATCAGGCCAAAATGACAAAGCCATGCAGAATAATGTAGTACAGGTAGTCCCCGATTTACGAGCGCTCTGATCTACGAGGTTCCAGACTTACGAGCTGGCGAATTATTGGAAAAAACGCAAAAAATACTGAGTTTTCCTGTGTTTTTTCACCACAGTTCGTTAGCTAAACATGTGGACACACGTTTCCGATCATTTTTATGCACTCATAAGCAGTTTTTCGATGAAAAACGAGTGTTTGTAGTCGCGCTAGCAAAACCGTTCCAATTTACGAGCGAATTTCCGGACTTACGAGAAGCGTGGCGGCCGTTCCAAATTACGAGATTTCCGGTTTACGAGCGCCTCGTTGTAACGGATCTCGCTCGTAAATCGGGGACTACCTGTATTTTAATTCCACAGTAGAGAAAGCTATGTAGTCTCTGTAAGTAGGTCTAGGAAACAAAATATTGGTATTGGTATTGGCTAGTGGCCAAATAAGTTTTAACATATCGGCATATCAGATATCGGCCAAAAATCTAATACTGTATCGTGCATCTCTATTTTGATTAATATCTTACCTGTTGTAGATAGCGCTTGATCAGCCTCATCTTGGGGAGGTTTGTCACCATCTACACAGTATTTTATGTTTAAGTTTTGCAACCACATTGAAAAAACATTTTAGCAGCCCCAAAAAATATTGTTTTGGGAAAAGAATCTATCCACCTTATTCTTGGGGGTGTCACTGTAGAAGCGATAATGTGTCTTACTTCCGTTTGACCCCGGAAGTAGAATTTTTGCATTGGCTCCTCGTTGTTTGCTTGCTAATCTGCGCGCGTCGTTGAAGTTCTGTTAAAGTTCTGTTTTCTGTTATTTCGAGCTAAAATTGTCACGAAGATGTCTTGTGGAGCTCGGGTACCTGTTGCGCTGTTCGTGGCTGTACGAATAATCAGACGAAGCTGAATTTGTGGCTGCAACTAGTGTGTGTTGAACATGCTCCGAAAACAAAAACCTGCATCCTTCTTTGTGGCTGGGCTACGAGAAACCACCTGAAAAAAGACTCTGTATCCTCCAGAGGATCGAGAACACCAGGTATGATTTAAGAGACAGCTTTTAGTGTTATGATTTTATGTAGTCAGTGATTAAATGATACTAATATTTTCGTGCATAACTGGCAAATAAACACACGCACCTATATATGTATGTATGCTGTGTGTGTATATTTATTTATATATATATATAATATAGGTGTGTGTTGTGTTTATTTATATATATATATATATAATATAAGTGTGTGTTGTGTTTATTTATATATAGTATAGGTGTGTGTGTGCGTGGGTTTCTTTTATATATAATCTAGGTGTGTTTGTGTGTGTTTATTTATATATATAATCTAGGTGTGTGTGTGTGCGTTTATTTATATATATAATCTATGTGTGTGTGTGTGTTTGTGTGTGTTCATAAATGAACCCTAATGTTTGTATACTGTACTTTTACATTCCTCCTTTCTGTTATATTTCTGCATAAGGTGAGTTCCAGGGATGGATGACACTCCAGTTGGTCCAGGGATGGATGACAGGGATGGATGGATGACACTCCAGTTGGTCCAGGGATGGATGACAGGGATGGATGGATGACGCTCCAGTTGGTCCAGGGATGGATGACAGGGATGGATGGATGACACTCCAGTTGGTCCAGGGATGGATGACACTCCAGTTGGTCCAGGGATGGATGACACTCCAGTTGGTCCAGGGATGGATGACACTCCAGTTGGTCCAGGGATGGATGACACTCCAGTTGGTCCAGGGATGGATGACAGGGATGGATGGATGACACTCCAGTTGGTCCAGGGATGGATGACAGGGATGGATGGATGACGCTCCAGTTGGTCCAGGGATGGATGGATGACACTCCAGTTGGTCCAGAAGTTTGTGTGCAGTTATGTACCACAGCAACAAATGAGTGAAAATATAATTTCTATAAATAAATCTGCGTTTGAAGTACATTTGGTGTTGCTGTGTTTCACCTTCTTTATTTCAATAAGATACGTTGTTTAATGTCTAATGAGAAGTTCTACTGCAAATAAAAAAACTAGATGTGATTGTTTTTTTGGCAACTTAACAGTTTAGTTTTTTATTGACAAGTACAAAACTTAGAAACATGCATGTTGCTGTATGGTTCCTCCTCCGGGAGGAGATTGATAAAGTTCAGAATAAAAGCTATAATTATAAACTAAAAACAGTTGAAACTGAATACAATATGAGAACTGTGGGTGATTTGATGTCTTTTAATGAAAATGATTGGCTGCAGAATAAATACCAGAATAAATACCAGGTCAAATACACTCTTCAACAAGAAATGATGGGCAGTTTCTGATTTTAAACAAACTGGAACAGATTCCTAATCATGTGGGACCACTGGACGACCACTGGACGACTGGAGCAAGCAGCCAACCCCTCCGGAATCCAAGACGATGGAACTTGGCCTTTCACTCGTCTGTTCCTTAAAAAAAAAAAGAATAAACTGTCATGTTTGCATCACAAAGTCTAAAATAAGACCAAGTTTGCTACTCAAAGTAGAAAAAATAAATACAGTTGCTCCTAAAATTTTTACTCATTCACAAAGATTAGAGTAAGATCAGAGTAAGTGTGTCTGTCAACTTCAGCGTGGGTGACCAGTCTGTGTTTGACTTGTGTGTAGGCCTTCCTGAAAATAAAAGCATGAACTTGTGTTATGGAATATTTTCTGTACAGACAGCATCCCACTGCTTTATTCACATGAGAGTAACAGGGACCTACAATCAAAACAGTACAAACAATACAGTATGTATATGTGCAGTATATACTGTATATACAGTGTTCATACAGTATACACATACACACATTATATGTATGTACTGCAAATGTATTACACACACATGTGTTTATACTATTTATCCACAGATTTGTTTAGTAAATACTTTAACAGATGCTAACGCTACATGCTAAGCTAACCACAGCTAGTAGACGGTGCTACTGCTAAATCATGAAGAAAAAAACAACAACAGCTCCAACACAGAGAAAATTATACTCTCACATTGTTCTGAAATTGTTTCACAAAATGATTTATGTAGAATATTTTGTTTACCGGAGAAAACGTGATCTGAACACGACGTCTTCGAGAGCAGATCCGAGCAGAGGAGGGGCAGCTGTCAGCTCCTCCGATGGAGATAAATCCTTCACGTTTACTTATTTTTGGGATGAAGTGAAAACTGCGCTTTGAACAAACGTCTACCCGACAGGAACACCCACTGACCCAACACGAAGTAACCATTGCAATTAATTAGAAATAAACAAAACAAAAAAACAAACGTGATAAATACAGCCAGTAGACTGGGCTTTAACTGCTGCTCTCACTTCCGGCGGAAGACGTACACATAATTCGCGCAAGGCATCATGGGGGTTAGGAATAAGGTGGATAGAGAAAAAAGAAGATTCTTGAAACACCCACCACCCTTGTGTTTTTGTGTGGACCGCCAAAACAGAACCTCAGTCATCATAGCCCTACCTGTTCTCTAACTTACAAGTCGAAGGTGTCATGGCAGTGTCGCAGCACAGGGTCATTGGGTCATTTAAAAAATGTTTCCATGTGGAAGAAGACCTTTCTAGAAACAATGCTATGTTGATTAAGATACTTTTAAATACAAAAAAAGGATTGTTTTGGGTAAACCTATGTTTCAAGGAGGCACAAAAGGGGGGAAAAAATCAAGGAACAAACAACAGTATTATCAGGAAACGGAAAACTAAAACACCAACATTTCAGTGGTGGTGACCGCATACCGGTACATGACCCTTATCCATCTTTCCCTGACCACAGATGCCTTTGGGATAGCTTCTTGGATTTGTTTTTGTTTGAACTACATGTTGCAGTACTTCATAAAAAAAAAAGATGAATGATTTCAACAACAACAGGCATGCAGTTTTCAGTTATCAGTGAAGAAAATCACTCCCTGCCCTCTATTTGCTTTACATGCCACAGCAACAGAGGGAAGTAATGTAATCTGCAAACCACTAATTGTCCCTCTATTATCAAGTTATTATTGAGCTGCCTAAAGCATATTTTTACCCAAACTTAAAAAACTATTTCTGGAGTCTCAACGTAATTATACAGAAGTGGGTAAAAAGCAACTTCACGCCGAGTTAAAGGCAAGAAATTGTTGGAATAAATGAAAAATCAAACCGTTCCTTCCTCTTGTCTTTAACATTTTTGTTTTATACCACATCATGTGAGTTTAGAGATACAGTATTTACCGTAATTTCCAGACTATTGAGCGCACCTGAATATGAGCCACACCCACTAACTTTAAAAAGAAAAATTGTACATATATAGGCTGCACTTGTCTGTAAGGAGCAGGGGCCTCATGTATCAACCGTGCGTGCGCACAAAAACCTTGCGTACGGCACCATCCACGCAAAACCCCGTATGTATCAAAACTGAACTGAACGTGAATATGTGCGCATCCAAGTACATTTCCACGCCAGCTCCCCTGCTTGCGTACGCACGTTTCTGTGGTTCTTGTTCCTTTGGCGACACTTATGCCTCCTACCCACTGCACAACTCGAAACGCGCCTGCCATCCCCGCTTCGGCCGCTCGACAAAGGGGGCAGTGGGTACGAGGCATCACAGGTGATTCAGAGAAACTGAAGCCCCACAGTCTGTGGTTGACTTTAAGAGCGGCTTGAAGACCTTTCTTTTCAACCGAGCATACTCTGCCTCCTCATGATTCTACTTTTGATCATAGCTGATACTGTTGTTGATTTTAATTGTTTTATTATTTGTTTTATTGACATTTAATTCTGTTGCACCTTGTAGCACTTTGAGATTTCCATTAATGAAAAGTGCGTTATAAATTGAATTCATTATTATTATTATTATTATTATTATTATTATTATTATTATTATTATTATTATTATTATTATTATTATTAACTGTTCATGATGTGAAAATGATTAATATTCCCACCAAACACACGATTAACAAGTATTACATCCACATGACGCAGTTAAATACTGTAAAGGACGCGCAAAGTTGTGCAAAGAATAAATTTAACAGGAACGGATTCATTCAGCCTTACTGGAGGATATAATAAATAGTGTAACACGCAGAGCATTTATTTATAAACAGATATAATTTTCTGATCTAGGATATGGCTTATCAGCCGTTTTCAGAAATAATCATTCTTCAGTTTGGCACTGCTGCGCTCTGGAGCAACACAGGAACCGTGCATCACGCGTGCAGAAGCAGCGATCAAACTGTTCCCGAGCTGAGGGAGCTGCAGGTCGATCAGGGCAGTCCAGTCCACACAAAGCCGATTCATGTCCAATGGAATGTCTCATCCATATGATTCCAAAGGCTGAGTGGTCGCGCTTTGGAGCGCGCGCGCACCCCGCGCGCAGCGTTTGGAGACTCCAACATCACGTCATGTCATGAAAACTCCACTGAGACGCACAGACCCGTTTCTTCATATCATCTATTAAATAAACAAAGATCTACCAAACATCTAAGTTCCTCTGTGTTGACAGTAATTATGGTAATAAACCCGTGCGCAAAGTTAATATCTTCACTCAGAATGAATGGATGAGCCGTTGCGCACCAAAGCAGGGTGCGCGCACACACAAATACCGACACACAATCACTCGTTCTTTGCGTGATAAACACATTTTATTACTATTCTTACTTAGGATTATTTTCCTCACTCATATTATATTAAATTCATTATTTTCCTGAATCTAGAAATGATTTCTGATCGCGCAGGGATCAAACAAACATGTCCTTCACACATGCAGGAAGTAATTTGCATCTGTTTAACATATGTAAATGAAGGCGTGTCAGGGGAGGTGTCTCACGTGCGCTCAGTTCCACGTTGGTTGTGATGTACAAAAGGAATGTGCGTGGATTCCGGTGTACGCACAGTTTGATACATCTGGATTTTTTTGTGCGTGCGCAGTTTTCTGGATTTGACCGTACGGCACTTTTCAGTAAGAAATCCACGCAAGTCTTTGTACATGAGGCCCCAGGGGTCAACATTGTAACATGAGATATTTACACAGAAATATATATTTTTTACTTTTAATTAAATACGTACCGCTAACATACACAAATGTGTACAATACAGTAGAGGTTTTTTCTGGCCAGTGCCTGTAACACGATTGGTTAAAAACAATAAAAATAAAATACAGTAGCCTAACAGAAAAGGTCATTAATCACTATCTTAATCTTCCTCCTGCGCATTAAAACCACTAAAGTTGTCTTCTACAGTGTGAGAATTGATCAGTCGCATAACATCAACACACACATCCTCAGTCTCTCTTTCGTTGTCGCTCTCAACGTCACTTTTGTCTCGAGGCAAATTCGCACTTGAGCTTGTGCTGTCTTCTTCATCACACAGCAGTCCAACCTTTAGAAACTGTGTTCAAAACGTGTGAATAAAGTAGCGGCTTATAGTCCGGAAATTATGGTACTTCATAATATGTTTTGTTTCTGTAAAGACAACTCATTTTCAACACAATGCCACCAAAATCAAGCCTTAAATTTTAAACTTATGTACCTTTAATGTTCATTTTGCATATTTTTATCTCCAGCTGCCATGAAAGGCAAATTATCATACAGATGCCCCTCTCTGTGTTTGTGTATGTTTGCCTGTTAGCAAAAATCTCGTGAACGAAAAAGCAGATTTTGAGAAAACTCTCAGAACATGATGTTGGATTGAATGACCCCAAATTAGCAGACTGATAAAGTGATTTTATTAACAATGTGCGCATGCTTCTTTGCAGTAAGGGAAAGGGGAAGAAGGTGTGGGCAGTGCAAGATATTTGATGGTAGAAAGTTTGTTGTTAATTGTTGTACTTTTTTGGTTGTTTGTAGGTAACGTTGGAGAGGGGGGAGAAATCCTAGTCCTAGGTTTCCGAAGGAAGATGTGATCCAGAAAGGTGGGTAATGTTGGGGTGAGTGACAGGTTGAAGGTGCTCAGTGTTTGGTCCAGGCGTCTGTAACCTTTAGGATCTAAAGAGCCATTCCTGCCCTTTCGTTCACTAAATTAAATGTGTCCAGAGCCACAAAACCTGCTACAATTGTCACCATCAACTGGTGGCCCATGGGCCACTTTAAGATTTTTTTAGAGTGGGGCTTTTCTGTCCAGTAGGTGTGAAATTATAAAACTAAACACATCTAATGATTTCTAACATTTATTGATATTTTTACATTTTAAGACAAAAGGAAAGACTGGATTCATTCCAGCCATCCATCCACTTTACACTTTTCTTTCTTTATGGGCTGCAGGGGGTCACTGGTGCCCCATGTCCAGGTCGCAAGTCTATCACAGAAGACTGGATTCTTGTAAAGAAATTTTATTTCATTTATTTTTTTGCCAATTTTTTTTTAAAGCTAAAACAATGAATTGTGCAGGCTTATGCAAAAAAATAAAATAATTGTGGAATAATTCAGAAGCTAAAATAGAATTTTTTTGATCCCGCAGGAAATAGTTGTACATTGAGTATTATCTTATCTTACTTTGTACTTTGAAGAAATAAACCATAAAGTTAGAGTATAATTTACTCTGTGTATTAGTACTAATATCCAGATACAGTATATGCAAAGGAAATGACAGGAAAACTGCTAAAACTAGTTATTTTTTTAAACATAAAATTCAGCTTTAAGTTAGTTTTGGTCAAAGCTTGAAAGAGCCGCTGAGGGGTTGCAGACCCCTGGTCTAGGTTGATGTTTGGCGTTTGCAGGATAACAGGGCGAGGTCACGAGGAGCGAGGAGGTTTTCAGGAAACATGGAAGAGCAGGACTTGGACGGCACAAGAGAATTCAAAAGCAGTATGAATTAACAAGATGAAGTTTTTTTCTGCTGTCACTTAAGTTACCATATCATAATACTGTACTGTATTCCAGTGTCGGATGAATGACTGTCAGGGGTTTCAAGGTTCTTTATTGTCATTTGCGATGTGGTACATGAAGCGGAACAAAATCGTGTACTCAAGTTTTAGTTATACCCAAAATAAATAAAATATATAAAGTATAAAAAGAAACAGTATATAAGGATTTAATATATACACTAAGATATACACTAAACGATATGCTAAAAGATACACGCTAAATACAGATACCGTAATATAAAACATGAAGCTAGATTCATACTCGACACGTCGCGCAAAAGTGACGCAATTTCACAGTCCCCGCCCCTGCACGTTGGCCCCGCGCGTGGGATTAGCGCGTGTCGTGCACCTCTGAATTTTTGAAACTCCGCAATATGCGCGCGCCGTGGGCGCTACGATTTGATTGACAGGTCCCCACCGACAGCCTTCACCCTCTTCACGCCGGAGCCTGCAGCTGTTTGCGCCGCTGTGGTCGTGGAGACGGCGTCGCGACGCATGGAGGAATGTTTTGTGACACAAATGTATTAAATTCTCCTTCATTCCTGATCTGGAGTCGGACTTTTCTTTTGTTTTTTCGCCAAAAGTCACGTGATCGCTTTCTCCTCCGCTGACTCCATGCATTAAAACCGCAAATAAAGACAACAGTTCAGCACGCGAGCGGAAAGCTATTTGTTTTTGTTGTGTGATTTCAAACAGTTCTTCTTCTACGGTAGATTTCTTCTTCTACACCTTTCTTGCAACATATGCACAGGTTTTAGAGGGTACTGCCTCCTGCTGGTCCGTAAAAGAACAGCACTTTGCCATGCGCCGCCGTGCGACAACTATAAACACAGAGGCGACACTGTAAACGCATTTCGCCGCACGGCACAGTGCACGCGCAGCGCGCGCGCTCCAGCCTGCAGACCAAAGCGCGAGTCTAACTCAGCCTTGAGTCTGGGTTTGAGTACCCAGCAGAGAAGTCGTCATAATCAGGTGCAGGAGGGATGGATGATTGAATAATAATAATAATATAATAATCATTTTATTTAAAAGCGCCTTTCAGGACACCCAAGGACACTTAACAAACCAATACAGTGTAATACAGATCAAACATTATCAGCGACAAATTGAAATATAAAATACATAAAGATTATAAAATGCAAAATAATAAAAATACATTTAGTAAAGTTAATGATAAGCTAGTCTAAAGAGATGTGTTTTCAGAGCAGTCTTGAACAGAGAAAGGGAGGTGGTGTTTCGAAGGTCTGGCGGTAGAGCGTTCCAGAGGTGAGGGGCAGAGCAGGTGAAGGCCCTGCTCCCCATGGTGGAGAGGCGGGCAGAGGGTACATGGAGATGTAGCGAAGAGGAGGATCTGAGAGAGCGTGATGGGATGGAGATTTGTAGGAGGTCAGATAGATAAGGAGGGGCAAGGTTGTGGATAGATTTGAACGTGAGAAGTAGAATTTTGAAGATGATGCGTGATTTAACCGGGAGCCAGTGGAGCTGCTGCAGGACAGGAGTGATGTGGTTATAGTAGGAGGTTTGAGTGATGACACGGGCAGCTGAGTTCTGGACCATCTGTAACTTGTGGAGAGATTTGTTGGGGAGGCCGTAGAGAAGGGAGTTGCAGTAGTCAATACGGGAAGTCACAAGACTGTGCACCAGGATGGCTGTGGAGCGGGGTGTGAGAGAAGGACGGAGACGGTTAATATTACGGAGGTGGAAATAGGCAGACCGAGTAATATTGTTGATGTGTGAAGTGAAGGAGAGAGTGGTGTCGAGGATGACACCGAGGCTCTTGACCTGAGGGGAGGGGGATAGCAGAGAGTTGTTAAGGGGGACGAGAAGATGTTCTGATTTTGAAATAGAGTTTTTGGTACCAACAAGAATGATTTCTGTTTTGTTACTGTTTAGTTGAAGGAAATTGTTAGAAAACCAGTGATTTAGCTCATTGAGACAGTCGGTGAGGATGGAGGGTGGGTGGGTGGAGTTAGGTTTTGATGACAAGTAGAGCTGTGTGTCATCAGCATAACAGTGGAAATGGACGCCGTATTTGCGGAAGATGTGACCTAGAGGAAGGAGGTAAATGATGAAGAGGAGGGGTCCGAGGACAGAGCCTTGGGGGACACCCGTGGAGACAGGGGAAGACTGGGAACGGAAGGATTTAAGCTGAATGAATTGAGTGCGGTCAGAGAGATAGGAGTTGAACCAGTCTAACGGGGTACCTGAGATGCCAATGGAGGTTAGTCTGTTGAGGAGGATAGAATGACAGATGGTGTCGAAGGCAGAACTTAGATCCAGAAGAATGAGGATGGACAGAAGACCAGAGTCAGCAGCAAGAAGGAGGTCGTTAGTAATTTTTACTAGAGCTGTTTCGGTGCTATGGTGGGGGCGAAATCCAGATTGAAACTCTTCATAAATGTTGTTGTTGGACAGGTGAGAGTGAAGTTGACTAGCAACAGTTTTTTCAAGAATTTTGGAGATGAAGGGCAGATTGGAGATCGGACGAAGATTACTGAAGTTGGTAAAATCAAGACCCACGTCTCCTCTTCGGGCTGTGCCCGGCCGAGCTCCATGGGTAAAAGCCTGGGGTCCCCCTTCCCATGGGCTCACCACCTATGGGAGAGGCCAAAGGGGTTGGGTGCAATGTGGGATGGGTGGTGGCCGAGGGCGGGGACCCTGGCGGTCTGATCCTCGGCTACAGAAGCTGGCCATTGGGACATGGAATGTCACCTCTCTGGTGGGGAAGGAGCCTGAGCTAGTGTGTGAGGTTGAGAGGTTCCGGCTAGAAATAGTCGGACTCACCTCAACACATGGCTCTGGCTCTGGAACCAGTTTCCTTGAGAGGGGTTGGACACTCTTCCACTCTGGAGTTGCCCCTGGTGAGAGGCGCCGAGCAGGAGTGGGCATACTTGTTGCCCCCCATCTTGGTGCCTGTACGTTGGGGTTCACCCCGGTGAACGAGAGGGTAGCCTCCCTTCGCCTACGTGTGGGGGGACGGGCTCTGACTGTTGTTTGTGCCTATGCGCCAAACGGCAGCGCAGATTACCCACCCTTTTTGGAGTCCTTGGAGGGGGTATTGGAGAGTGCGCCTCCTGGGGACTCCCTTGTTCTACTGGGGGACTTCAACGCTCACGTGGGCAATGACAGTGAGACCTGGAGGGGTGTGGTTGGGAGGAACGGCCCCCCTGATCTGAACCCGAGTGGTGTTCTGTTATTGGACTTCTGTGCTCGTCATGGATTGTCCATAACGAACACCATGTTCAGGCATAAGGGTGTCCATATGTGCTCTTGGCACCAGGACACCCTAGGTCGCAGTTCGATGATCGACTTTGTTGTCGTCTCATCTGATCTGCGGCCGCATGTCCTGGACACTCGGGTGAAGAGAGGGGCGGAGCTGTCCACTGACCACTACCTGGTGGTGAGTTGGCTCCGATGGTGGGGGAGGATGCCGGTCAGACCTGGCAGACCCAAACGTATTGTGAGGGTCTGCTGGGAACGTCTGGCAGAGTCTCCCGTAAGACGGAGCTTTAACTCCCACCTCCGGGAGAGCTTTGAACACGTTCCGAGGGAGGCGGGGGACATTGAGTCCGAGTGGGCCATGTTCCGCGCCTCTATTGTCGAGGTAGCTTATCAGAGTTGTGGCCGCAAGGTTGTTGGTGCCTGTCGTGGTGGCAACCCTCGAACCCGGTGGTGGACACCGGCGGTGAGGGATGCTGTCAGCTGAAGAAGGAGTCCTATTGGGCCTTTTTGGCCTGTGGGACCCCGGAAGCAGCAGATAGGTACCGACAGTCCAAGCGGCATGCGGCTCGGGTGGTTGCTGAGGCAAAAACTCGGGCGTGGGAGGAGTTCGGAGAGGCCATGGAGAATGACTTCCGTACGGCTTCGAGGCGATTCTGGTCCACCATCCGGCGTCTCAGGGGGGGAAAGCGGTACGCGACCAACACCATTTATGGTGGGGATGGCGTGCTGTTGACCTCAACTCGGGATGTTGTGAGTCGGTGGGCGGAATACTTCGAAGACCTCCTCAATCCTACTGGCACGTCTTCCACTGAGGAAGCGGAGCCTGGGGACTTTGGGTCGGGCTCTCCAATCTCTGGTGCTGAGGTCACCGAGGTGGTTAAAAAGCTCCGCGGTGGCAAGGGCTCCGGGGGTGGATGAGATTCGTCCTGAGTTCCTTAGGGCTCTGGATGTTGTGGGGTTGTGTTGGCTTACGCGACTCTGCAATATCGCGTGGACATCGGGGGCAGTTCCCTTGGATTGGCAGACTGGGGTGGTGGTTCCCCTATTCAAAAAGGGGGACCGTAGGGTGTGTTCCAACTATAGGGGGATCACACTCTTAAGCCTCCCTGGTAAGGTCTATTCAGGGGTTCTGGAGAGGAGGGTCCGTCGGATAGTCGAACCTCGGATTCAGGAGGAGCAGTGTGGTTTTCGTGCTGGTCGTGGAACACTGGACCAGCTCTACACCCTCAGCAGGGTCCTGGAGGGCGCGTGGGAGTTTGCCCAACCAGTTTACATGTGCTTTGTGGACTTGGAAAAGGCATTCGACCGCGTCCCTCGGGGGGTTCTGTGGGGGGTACTCCGGGAGTATGGGGTACCAGGCCCTTTGATATGGGCTGTTAGGTCCCTGTACGACCGGTGTCAGAGCTTGGTCCGCATTGCCGGCAGTAAGTCAGGCTCGTTTCCAGTGAGAGTTGGACTCCGCCAAGGTTGCCCTTTGTCACCGATTCTGTTCATAACTTTTATGGACAGAATTTCTAGGCGCAGCCAAGGTGTTGAGAGGATCCGTTTTGGTGGCCTTAGAATCGCTTCTCTGTTTTTTGCAGATGATGTGGTCCTATTGGCTTCATCAGATCGTGATCTACAGCTTTCGCTGGAGCGGTTTGCAGCCGAGTGTGATGCGGCCGGGATGAGGATCAGTTCCTCCAAATCCGAGGCCATGGTCTTGAGCCGGAAAAGGGTAGCATGCCCTCTCCGGGTCGGGGAGGAGGTCCTGCCCCAAGTGGAGGAGTTTAAGTATCTCGGGGTCTTGTTCACGAATGAGGGAAAACTGGAGCGTGAGATCGATAGGCGGATAGGTGCAGCGTCCGCAGTGAAGCGGGCGCTGTACCGGTCTGTCGTGGTGAAGAGAGAGCTGAGTCGAAAGGCAAAGCTCTCAATTTACCGATCGATCTACGTTCCCACCCTCATCTATGGTCATGAGCTTTGGGTTGTGACCGAAAGAACAAGATCTCGGATACAAGCGGCTGAAATGAGTTTTCTCCGCAGGGTGTCTGGACTCTCCCTTAGAGATAGGGTGAGAAGCTCAGTCATCCGGGAGGGACTCGGAGTAGAGCCGCTGCTTCTCCACATCGAGAGGAGCCAGTTGAGGTGGCTCGGGCATCTGGTTAGGATGCCTCCTGGACGCCTCCCTGGTGAGGTGTTCCGGGCATGTCCCACCGGGAGGAGACCCAGAGGAAGACCCAGGACACGCTGGAGGGACTATGTTTCTCGGCTGGCCTGGGAACGCCTTGGGATTCCCCCAGAGGAGCTGCTCCAAGTGGCTGGGGAGAGGGAAGTCTGGGCCTCCCTACTTAGGCTGCTACCCCCGCGACCCGACCCCGGATAAGCGGAAGAAAATGGATGGATGGATGGATGGATGGATGGTAAAGTCAAGACCTGGTTTCTTGATGATGGGGGTGATGGCAGCAGATTTGAAGGCTGTGGGAACAATGCCAGAGGTTAGGGAGGAGTGGATGATATTAGTGATGATAGGGAGCAGAGACGGGAGACAGGATTTAACAAGAACTGTGGGAAATGGGTCAAGTTGACAGGATGAGGACTTGGACTTGCTGATAATGTCAGCAATGTCATCAGCAGAGGGGAGGGAGAAGACAGAGAAAGGGAGGGAGGGAGGGGGAGTTCAACAAGGATGCTGGGGGCAGTATTTGGTCCAAGGTGTTTATGAATTGAAATAATCTTTTCATTGAAATATGACATCAGGGAGTTGCAAAATTGACAGTCAGCTGTGGGGAAAGTGCTTTTGGCTGAAAACCTAGGAATCCTACACAGAAAATATCTGTTGGATGTACATCTACAATGAATTAACTTTAGGAGTCAAGCCAATTCAAGATGGCTGCCACCACTGCAAACACATATTTGTCCATATTTAGTCAGTTTTACAGATATTGAGGTAATACTTGGTGTGATAGTGGCTGAAAGTCATCCCCATCACATACTTCAAGTTCAAACATTTGGCACGCAATGTGCGGGCGATAGGCATTCCTCAAAAAAAAAAAGCAAGTTATGACAATATGTTGACTTGAAGCCTGGCAGGATTGACTCTCTTATAACCAAAAATGCAGTAAAAAATACTTAAATACAGTTAAATCTATATAGTTATCGTCTCTCCAATGGCGTGTTTTTATTTTTATTTTGCTGAAGTTTTAAAACCCATGAGCGGTGCAGATGCGGGTTGATGATGTGTCTCTGCTTGCACATGTGTTTTTGCGCGGTGGAAAGATTCAGTCAGATTGCTGGTTTCTGCAGAGTGCATGGGGGCGCTCAGAGTGAAATTTAACCCAAAATCTTCTGCAACGTACTCGCACCACAATCACTTGGCAGCCAGCAGGAATGATAACAGAGGCCCAAAGCGTTTCTTTATTGGTTGGTTATGTTAATATTGCACAAATTTAGAACTCAAAAGAGCAATCTGTCTTCTAAAGAAAGAGAAAACAACTCCAGGCAAAACAAGAACCGAACACTCAGTAGGGGGTTGAGGACTTGTCCACCCTCAGTCGAGGTTCACGGCCGTACAATAACCCCAACATTCAAACAACAGGTGTTTCAAATGTCATCATGGAGGGTTTTTTGTTACATAACACCACAACATCTGAATAAAGAATTAAATGAACCATGATGGGATATATAGCCGAATGTGCAGTGACTGGAGTTCAACTTTTTCACAACGAAAATAAACCGACGTGAGCTGAGGAATTGCAGAGCACGTGTCAAAGCTGCATGAAATAGATCCAGAGCACGAACTTGAGTCATCCGTTTCTGTTCCTTCATCTCCCGATTGTCTTCTTGCTGCTCATAAATACTAAAAAAAACAGACGGAGTTCATGGGAAAATGTCCTTAAATGAAAAATGGTGCGTTCTGACCTTCCATCTGCAAAACTTCATGCACATGGAGGGGGGAACAAGTCCGTGTAAGAGAAATTATTCCATTTAGTTGAAATGTTTAATATAATCAGATTAGAAATATCAAATGACCAGATATGGTATTTCTTTCTCTCTCTCTCACTTTTTTTTTTTTTTTTGACTGAGATCCGTTCACTCTTGAATATTTTTGTTTCGATAGTGTTTGTAGTTTGAATATCGGCTTCCAGAAACATTAAAGAGATGGTAGTTTTCTAATTAAAAGTAATGTTTTCAAAAAACATTGTGATAAAATTATTTTCTCAAGTGCTTGGACCTTTTGGTTTTTGTAGTGTTACTAAACAATACTATTGCTCATATTCAAAAAGTAAATTAAAAAACATCATGATCTTACTGTATTTTTCGGACTAAATCGCACTCAAAATCCTTTCATTTTCTCAAAAATCGAAAGTGAGCCTTATAATCCGGTGCGACTTATGAATTAATTCTGGTTGTGCTTACTGACCTCTAACCAATTTTATGTGGTTATAGTGAATGAGTTGACTAAATAAAGATAAAGTCTGATTTATCTGACTGTTTTATTTCAATTAATGTGCCTTATAATCCGATGCACCTTATAGTCCGAAAAATACGGTACATGAACATCAATCAGAATTGACAAGAAAACAACTGTGACCTCACTCTTGACAAGAATAACTTTTTTTTTAATGGTAAGAAAGTTATTTTTTGTAATAAATCTTTGCATTAGGTCAAAATGTTTGTCTAAAGCAGGGGTCTGCAACTTTTACCATCAAAAGAGCCATTTTTATGCCTTCGTTCACTACATTAAACGTGTCCGGAGCCGCAACAACCAGCTACAGGTTATCATCTGGTTGTCCGTGGGCCACTTTAGGTTTGAGGAGGCTTGTGGCCGATAAGGGTGACATTATAAATCCAAAACTATCTAATGATTTTTAACATTAATTAAAGAAAAAGATCACATTCTTGTAAAGAAGGACAATTTTTTTTAACCTTTTTTTAATTAAAAAAATCTACAAACTATGCAGACAGTTCTTCATATCAAGAAATAAAGCATCAAGTTAATGTATGTTTCTTGTACTTGGTCCACTGTTCACATATTTGCAAAATAAATAACAGGAACTCTGTTTGAACTAATACTTTTTTGTTGTTTGCATAAACAATAAAATTCCGTTTTATGTCAGTTTTGGTCGAAGCTTGAAAGAGCCGCTGCAGAGGGACCAAAGAGCCGCGTGTGGCTCTAGAGCCGTATTGCAGACCCCTGGTCTAAAGTAACCAACACTAAATATGACATTTATATCATATTTCTTCATTTTCATGAGGTGCTGTAAGTGTGCATATAAAATAGCCTGTGTAGGGATTATTTTATAATATAAGAATGCCACAATAAAACAAAAAAGAGTCAAACCATACAATCAACCCTGTAGCCATTTAGAAGGTAATTTGTATCTCCATGTCAGAGTTGTATTTATAAAAAAACAAAACTTAAACTTAATATTTTTTGTTGAACAAAACTCCAAATCCACAGTTAAATAATTAATGAACATGAGTGCACAACACTGATATAAGTATTGATGCACATGTTTAAACTCCAATGGGTGTGCATGCATTTTCCTGAGAAATGTAAAATACTTTCATAATAATAATAGCACTAAACATTGTTAAAATAGACAGACTTTCTGTTTCCACCCCTCGTCTCTGCTTCAGATGCTGAAAGCTGCCTTGGGCTTCACCTCCAGATTTGTCAGAACAACGGGTGCAGAAGAGATTTACGACATCTTTTTTCTTTTAAGATATCTTCAGAAATGCTTACATGTGAACACACATACACTTATAAAAGGAAAATCCTAAAGCAGTGCATCACCGCCTCAGGAGTTTTTCATATCCGGAGATTTTATTGTTCTTTTACATTCTTATTAGTGTAAAACGTGCCCTCTGTGTGCATGTGTGTGTGTTGTAGGCTGTTATTGGTTCTTATTCCAATGATTGTGCTGTCGAGACAGAGATCCCGGCTCAGGTGGGGTCAGACCTCAGGCTGAGTTACGGTGCATGTTCATGTTTAGGAATGTGCTCATTATTGCTCTGATTAGACACTGCTTTTCTTCTCTGGAGTAACTCGAACCTCCGCTGAGGATATAAGACTGCAATTTTCTTTTGTAGAATAATTTTAATGGCGCAATTTTTAATTGAACTAGCTTTTGCCTATAGTTTATCTTACTTTATTTCATTTACGGTTTCTGCATCGAGGTTTTGAAACTGTGCAATTCTTTTTGTTGCCTCAGTGCTGCTCACCCTCAGTGGTTAAAACTAAAATCTGCTGGAGTTCTACCACTTTTAATTGTTTTCGCTGTAAAAATGAAATTACAGAATATACTAATATTATTTCTTGTGTTCAAAGGATTTTAGGTCATCTCAACAATATGACTTAAAACCAGGGATATACAGTATAGAAGCACAGTTTGGCAGTAATTGGTGCATTTAAAAGCCATTCTAGGCAACTCAAACTTGCAAAGTTCTTAGCCAAGAGATTCCAATCTTGTAATTTTTTTTCCAGTAATTGTTTGCCCTCAGCAAAAACCCAAAGAAGAGTGTTACAAAATGGAAGGAATCCTCTTCCTGACACAGTCTGACAGCAGCCGCCGGCCTCACTTCTGCTCCCACTGCCTTCTCCTCCTCCAGATGTTTGTCCCGTAAATATCGTCTCGCTCTTTGCGGTATTAAAACTTAAGTGACCTGCAGTCTAAAAGTTGTGACTTTATATTCCTGCTGGAGTGAAGTGTGAGTTTTCACTCGAAATCTTAACTGTGTCCAGCTGCAGCAGACAGTCCTAATTGGACCTGGAGCCAGTTAAATCCAAGAGCCCGTTCTGCTCAGCTCAACTCGTGTAACTGCTCGGCCTCAAGGTTGGCCTGAACTGCCCTTAAAAGTGTTTTATTCTTCTTTTTCATTTCAAACAACAATACAGACTGTTCCACAATAAGTTAGTAGTACCTCATCAGCTGTGAAATCAGAGAACAAAGTAATGAAGACAAAATAAAAGGTCCACCCATGGGTCAGGCTGTAGCTATCCTGTTTTGTACCGTTTTATGCAAAAAAATAATAATAATTCTTACTCAAAACTGTCAAACTGCTTGTTTAGTTTGTCACTGTTTTCTCAACCAAACCATTGGGTTATGATGCCGATGTCAATCTTCTGATTCTACGCATACATTTTTGTATAGTAACACTGACGTTGTACGGTTGGGAAAACAGCAACAAACTAAACAAATGGTGATGTGCAACGTTTAGAAGTTTTTTTGTGTTTTTTTAACACAATACAACATTCCACTATACACTGGAATGCCCATTGACAGCAATAGGAAAAATCAATGGCCTACAGGAACTACCGTACTTTCCGCTGTACATGTCCCACTGCCGTATAAGTTGCATCAGTCCAAATATGTCTAATAAAGTGGAAAAAAACATAAATAAGTTGCTTCGCTGAATAAGCCGCATCTATTTTGCGTCACCACTGACAACCTGGAAACGTGGGCTGGTGTTGTGCCAAAAACCAATTGGCTGCTAAATGGCGGCCGCGGGAGTATACGCATGGGAGAAGTTTAACGAGAATTTACCAAGATCAACACTTAAAAACAATTGTTTGTTTGTTTGCTCAAAATTATAGTAAAGGTGTGTCTCAGTTTAACTTTTCCTTAATAAATGCACTTTAATGGTCAAATCAGCTGCATTTCTCCTGGCGCGGCAAAATGCAGCTGATTTGACGTTTGCTCCAGGAGTTCCGGAGCGAGACGAAGTTGGCTCTGTATGGCAAGCAAAGTGTCTCATTAATAGCCACTTTTACCTATTATTGAGACACTTGGCTTGCCATATTAGTCGAGGGCCCTCTAGCGGCTGAAAATGGTAGTGTTCAATATTTTCATCTCAGTATGAGTGAAATCGTCAGATCTCAGCCAAAAATTAGTTTATAAATATGGAAAAATAACATCAGTTGTTTAGGTGTATAAGTCACAGGACTTGCAAATTTACTCAAAAAGGTGCAACTTATACAGCAAAAAATACAGTATATGTGTTCTATTGTATATTGTACACACACCAAATCTAAGTATTAATGTCTGTAGCCAGTTAGATTAATAAAAAGCTATAAAATAGCTTTTTTGCATAGTTTTGGAAATATTTAGGCCTTATACATGCATTTCAGTATCTAATATGATTGAGCTGTTGTCCAGCATATTCACTAACTCACAGTTATTTAATGTACAGTACCTTCAAATAGTTTGTAGCTTAATGATTATTATTGTAGAAAACATGTTACTTATATGAATTCAATATTTTTTTGTTGGTATCAGTATGATAACCTGCCTTACACTATGTTGGCAGCATATCCTTTTTTTAAGTGCATGCTGATTTATAACACATAATGGCAAAACATTGAGCTTCTTGGCAGAAATGTACAGACTAAATTTTAAAGAATGTTTCTTCAAAAATGGCCTAACTATTCCTTTCATGTCCGGCTGTTGGAGAACATCTACCTCTTGTTTTTTCCTTATGAGGGAGTTTTAAGAACAGCCCATCAGATGGAACCGAAGGATCCAAAAGGTTAAAAGTAAAATGAAGTTATAGAGTCGAGCTGGTGTCGCTGAGAGGACCTAAAGGTTGACACATAGCAGAGGTCGAGGAGTGCATGTTGTATTTCATGAAATGGGGAGGAGGCAGAAAACATCCAACAACCTGTCATGGCTGAGAGTCTAACATTCCACCTTTTATCAAGCACCTGGTTTTATCATCCACAGCCTCCCTGCACATGGTTTCATTTGGATCTGCCTCTCTATCACTCCCCCATCGCTTCTCAGACATCCCGTCTTCCTCCCATCATCCATCTTGGCTTGCGTTTCTCCTCCCTTATTTTCACTCCCTCCCTCACCCCTTCCCTCCCGTCATCTATCTCCCATCCCTCCCTCTTTCCACCTCTCCCTCTCTGACTTCCTGCTTTCCAGCCTGCCAGACGGTCATAATTAACGAGGAAAACGATAGTCCCCCTGGCCCTCGAGAGTCCTCTCCACTCACTGCCCTGAGAGAGTGGAACTCATGTGTGTGTGTGTTCGTGTGTGCGCACAGATCCCTGTTCCCACTGCACCCCCCGACTAGAACTATATGGTCCCACTCCACTCAGTGAGTCTTTATATTCAGTGACAGCATGACCTCACCCCTTAAAAAAAAAACTACACCAAAATGACTTACAGAGACTCCCAAACACAGGCTGCAAACATGGAGTGGTCGACTATCCAAGAGCAACAACACACACCCAAACACACACACGTCTGCTGGCAGCAGGCCTCATTATGACTAATCCTGACGAGGAGCAGGAGAAAATAAAGAAAGTTACTGAATCTGGGCTTTAACATACACCATACACGCTCTTTTGTAGGACAACTTCAGATTTTACATCACCCCAGTGTGTTTGTATGTCTTCATCACTCTGTTGTTTTGGCATTCCACCTCCTTCCCATCACTCTCCACCCACAGCACGAGAAGGCAGATCCCAGTTCAGAGGGCAGGGAGCTGATAAGGAGCTGCATCGATGCTATCTGTCAGTCAGAGCCAGAGGAGGAGATCCGGACCATCACGGGTCCCTCGGCTCTCCTCTTTATCTAAACAAACAGGATGCTTTCACTTATTAGCAGATTTTGAGTGATGGTGGGTTTTTACATAAACATGATTTACTTTAAATGTGAGCAAACACATCAGTGCCGACATTCAGTACTTTAATGACAGCATGCCATTTTATGACAACTTCAAGACCAAACTGTGTTCAAGTTTAAACAGACGCACTTTGTAAAAGTCCCGGCTGACAATGTTACTTATCATTATCTGAGTCAAAAAATAAATAAATCACAAATTACAGTATTTTCTGCCATAAACGTCGCACCACCCTATAAGTCATATCAGTCCAAATATGTCTAACGAAGTGAAAAAATCCATAAATACATCACTTTGTTGTATACGTCACATCTATTTTGCATCACCGCTGACAACATGGAAATGTGGGCCAAACCCAGAAATGTGGGCCAGTGTTGTGCCAAAAATCAATTGGCTGCCAAATGGTGGCTGCGAGGAGCATTAACAACAATTTAACAAGATTAACACGTAAAAACAATTATTTGTTTGCTCGAAATTATAGCAAAGGTGTGTCTCAGTTGAACTTTTACGTAATAAATGCACTTCATTGGTCAAATCAGCTGCATTTTGCCGGGGCGGCGCAGAGAAATGAAGCTGATTTGACGTTTGCTCCAGGCAGACGATGGTGGCAAGCTAAGGCAAGGTCCTTAATAACCACTTTTACCTATTACATGATACAACGGCATGCCATACTAGAGTTGCACTCCGTTCCAAATAATCTGAACCAACCCAGTCCTAGCCCGCATCCAGCATCTCCAAACCCCACCTGATCCAACAAATTAACAGTATTTACAGGTCCGTACCAAACCCCCCCCCCCCAACATTTTTCATTAAGCTTTGACTACACCACTGACTATTATTAACGGTTGGCGGACGCGTGCGGCTGAGGGGGTAGAAAATCAGAGCTGAGAAGCAGTCAAAGTGCATTAAATGCTTCCCCTGTATCTGCCTGCATTTGGACCCAGCTCTAACATGTCGGATATTTTGTGATCTCACCTGTTTGGGTCGTCGGCCGCGCACGTCCGCTGAGTGCCGCGGCTGAATGAACGGCCATTTGGGCTGATGGATCGCTGGCAGTAGTCCATCTGAAGCTTAACGGAACTTTTTACCTCTTTCAACCGGCCGGTAAGCATGCGGTCATATGGCCATGTGCATGCAGCAGGTGTAGTATGACGTCATGTTTGCATCTATTGGATCGTCAGCTGCGCACGTCCCTGACACAATAAAAAGCCAGACACCGACTCGGCCCACACATTAAGCACATTATTATGGCCTGGTCCGAATCTGGGTTGGACGAGTCTGGGCTCTGGGTTCGGGTTAGAAATGACAGCTTCATGCCATACTGCTCAACTGCCATCTAGTGGCTGAAAATGGTAGTGTTCAATATTTCAGTCAGAATGAATGAAAACGGTCATATCTCAGCCAAAATTTGGTTTATAAATACTGTATGGGGAAAAAATCCATAAATATGTGGCTTCGGCGTATAAGTCACAGGTCATGTAAATGATGCAAAAACCTGTGTCTTGTTAGAATATGTTCTATATCTGAAGTGAGAGGAGGAGCACTCGTCATCCATTTCAGAGGTTTATTTTACCCTCATGTAAAGTACAAGACCATGAGCCCATGGCCATTGTCACCTTACCATACGGTCATACATAATGGCCCCGAGTGTAAACAGAAAACCAGTCTTCTTCAGAGCTCAGCCACACCACCAAGAGTCATCATCACCATTGGCGAATGGGAAGCCCTACTCTATCATGTGACCCAGCTCTCAGCCAATAATATCTCACCATCTTGTGTTCTATAATGGGTGGTGTGTGAATGTTGGGAGTTGTAGGCATGTAACTAAAACTACATTTTCTACCGGAAACGGAATCAGGTCATGTTTAAACAAAACATGAACAAAACATGATACATAAATCTAGACATTTTCATGAAGTTAATATATTATCTGATAAAATTATATTTCAGACTTATAGGCCGAAAAATATGGTAAGTCCTTTTTTAAGTGAAAATTCCAGTTTTAATGGAAACACATCTTCCAAGAGGATTGGTGAGTGATAACAACAGGTGTGCGTGGCGTATTATACAGGGGAACTCAGCTAACGCTAATGAAATCACAGAAAATGGACTAAACGGGCAACAGAAACCATGCACCAAAATAAATAAATAAATAAATAAAATAAAAAGAGGAATTGCATTATCTTTGAAAAGGCTGCGGGAACAATGAACGCTGATGAGTTTGCTGAAATTTGCTTGAGAAGCTGAAACAGACCACCGAGCTGCTGCGGCTCCAAATACAGGTGGTCCCCGGGTTACGACGCCCTCGACTTACGGCAATTCGGATTTACAAACGCATCATAATTAATAAAAATATGAATAAAAATAATACTAATTAAAAAAATTGTGTTTAAATGTTCTTAATTTCATGTGTACAGCACTTTGTTGCAGCTGTGGTTGTTTTAAATGGCCTTATAAATAAAGTATCATTATTATTATTTTTTAACTATAATTTTTAAGCCTATTTGCGCAGTTTCCGGCAGTTTCCGGAAATGCCGCGGTGTCCGCCATTTCAAGGTTAGCTTCAGGTTAGCGTGACTGGAGGAGCCACGAGCTAACATGCTCGCCAGCAGGAGATGCCTGCTGCAGCCGGAAGCTCGCCTTGGAAGGACGACACCGAGCTAACTGGGGGCTAAAATGCTAACGCGGCCCGGACCCGACGGGCAGCAGAGACGCCTGCTGCAGCCGGGAGCTCGCCTTGGAGGGACCACACCGAGCTAACGGGGGCTAAAATGCTAACGCGGCCCGGACTCGACGGGCGGCGGAGACGCCTGCTGCAGCCGGGAGCTCGTTATGGAGGGACAACACTGAGCTAATGGGGGGCTAAAATGCTAACGCGACCCGGACCCGACGGGCGGCGGAGACGCCTGCTGCAGCCGGGAGCTCGTCACGGAGGGACGACACTGAGCTAATGGGGGGCTAAAATGCTAACGCGACCCGGACCCGACGGGCGGCGGAGACGCCTGCTGCAGCCGGGAGCTCGTCATGGAGGGACAACACTGAGCTAACGGGGGGCTAAAATGCTAACGCGGCCCGGACCAGACGGGCGGCGGAGACGCCTGCTGCAGCCGGGAGCTAGCCTTGGAGGGACTACACCGAGCTAACGGGGGGCTAAAATGCTAACGCGGCCCGGACCCGACGGGCGGCGGAGACCAGCTCACAGTAAGAAATTTTATTTTTTTATTTAATTACAGTACTGTATGTCTCTAAATGTACTGTACAGTAATGTATGTGTTTTTTTATAATTATGTAGCTGTGTTAGGATAGGCGAAGTGCTTAGTAACTTACAGTACCGTACATGTACGTGTATCAGTGGCGGCTCAGGTGGTCCCCGACTTACGGCAAAATCGGGTTACGAACGATGCGTAGGAACGTAACTCGTACGTAACTCGAGGACTAGCTGTATTCACAATTATGCAAATAAAAACTCATATCTTCCATCTTCTAAAATAAACTGAAATGTTTGATATATGAGCGGCTAAATCAATGCAAAGTGTGCAAAGTTACATTGAAAAAAAGAATGCAGAAAGAATAATAAACAGGAACACAATAGTATGTATGCTGACTCAGCATTCACTCAACAAGGCGCCAAAAGAATCTCAAAAGACAAATACACTACATCACAGAAACCACAAAACCGTGACACAAACTAATCTTTAATGATAGAGATGAAAAAGCTGCACACACAAAACAAAAAAGCTAAACATTTTTGCAGCTTGTTTTTATCGAAACATAAACCGTACGGTAAACGGGCTCTAACACGGACAACTGCTAGCGTAAGCAGAACTTGTGTTGCATGAACAGTCAGTCATCCCGGACAAATCTTGGCGTAAACACAAGCAAACGAAAACGACACAACACCAAACGCGTGCTTTAAAAAAAAAAAGTTTTCATTTTAGCTCCTGCTTTCTGTCAGAGTTTACTGAATGTGTCCCAGTGTTTGTGCTGCCATTAATGATAGCAGGTGTGTGCGCTGCCAAGTGTTAGTGTGTCTGGATGAGTGTGTGTGAGTGTGCACAGCAGTGTAAACACTGTGTTGTGCTCTAGTAACAGCTCTTCCTCTGGCCCTGCAGTAGCAGCACGCTCGGCTGTTTATTTTCCTTCCTGATGGACGACTTCTTATCAAATAAGCAGACGCTGCCTCCGAGCCTGCTGTCCAACCACGCGCTCCCAGAGGACATCCCGCCTTCTTCTGCAGTCGGTCGCACGGCGAGGCCTCTGCCGGCAGCAACCCGAGCCAGTCTCTGTGAGGAACGAGGCCTGGATGAGTGTGGATGTGCTTCACGGGGCGTGAAGAGAAACCCCACAACGCTCTCAAAGATTTGCTGCACATCTTCTGAGGTGCACGTGCAGACACACCCACAAAGCAGATCTGAGAGATGATGAAGCATTTAGTCTCTCCACCATCGTGACCTCAGTTATGACACTTATGATAACGCAGACAAAAGGACCTTATGAGTCAATATGGGCGTGAGGGCTCATCAAAAACACTTCAATAAAAGCTGCAGATATGCCAAAAAACACGATTAATAAAACACACTTTATGAAAACAAGCGGTCTTATGCATCAAATTCCAAATGAAAGAAGCTGACACTGAATACATAAGAGTCAGAGTCAGAGAGTCTTTATTGTCATTTGCACCGCATGTGGTACATGTGATGAAAACGAGATTATGTACACGGGGTCCCAGTTACATCCAACAACAAATGAAAGAGAAAAACAGTAATAACATCTAGAACTAATAATGAAGGATTTACACACAACGTAGAAAAAGAGCCATTAGAAAATGTGTGTTTGTGTATTTGCACTTACCGGTAGATAAAAATGATCTCAATGTCAAGTTCAATCTAACCAAACAAACCGCAAAGTAACCAAACACAGGTAGTCCCCGACTTACGAACGAGTTCCGTTCCTACGTGACGTCGCAAGTCGAATTTCGGCGTAAGTTGGAAAATACGTCCAAACTGAACCTTATACTGTATGTACAATTCTGTATTTTACCAAGCACGTAGCCTATCCTAACACAGTACCCTACATAATTATCAAAAAACGTACATTTGGAGCCATAATGAAGGGAAAAAATAGTTAATAACCTACTGGGAGCTGGTGAAGCCTTCCTCCGCCTGTTAGCATGTTAGCTCGTTGCTCAGCTGTAGCCTCTCTGCCTCGTAAACCTCCACTCCAAACAAAGGTCTTCTGTACTTTTCCACGCACGGTCCAGAGTTTTACAGTAAGGTCTGTTAGCATGTTAGCCCCTCCTAACCTCCTTTGCCTCAGGTCTGCCTGTAAACAATGAGGTCTCCTGTAATTTTCAGCTGTAATCCTCCGCCCTGTAATTTTCCATTGTCGTGGCCGCTAAGGTACACTCCCCCCCTCCCTCCTGTAAATTTCCACTGTCCTCCGCTGAGTTTCGGTACCGTATGTTTTGGTGTAAAGGCGCATAAACCGTGTAACTCGAAACAATGCTTTTCAATGGGAGGGCGTTCGTAACCGCGAAACGTCGTAAGTTGAGGCCGTCGTAAGCCGAGGCCTTTGTAAGTCGAGGACTACCTGTAATAAAAAACTGTGAAACAGAACTGGAACACAATACTCAAACCTTTTCCTCAAGGCTGGACGTCAACTATTTTTTTATCTAATTATCATTGTTAAAAAAGGATGTTAAAGAGGTATGCATGGTTATTAAAACGCCATAACATCAATAAATGCAATGTTTGTCATTCTGTTTAGATAACCTCCAAATCTATTATTTGCCTTAAAGTTATTAGATCTTTAGAAATTGGGTTCTGTGGAAAGGTTTGGAACTGAAAATATCTTACCTGCTGTAGATAAGTCTTTGAATGGCCTCTGTTTAGAGAAATGCACTTTAATTCTGACCGAACAGACAAACTGATGGATATTCAGAGGAAGGCCAGGACCAAAGTGGATTGCTTTCATCATGAAACAACTCCACAATCACCTTGAAGAGTTTGCCTTCTGCTCTGGGGTCTTCCTTGGTGACGTTTGCATGCTCTCTTTGTGCGCAGGTGGTTTTTCCTCCCACAGACCAAAAACAAACATGCTAGGTCAATATATAACCCTACATTGTTCCTAGGTGTGAGTAAGGATAGTTGTCTATGTGTGGTGAATTTGCAACCTGTCCAGGTGTACCTCGCCTCTCATACACTGACTGCTGGAGATAGACACCCGCTTTCCTGTGACCCCAAAAAAGAGATGCATGTAAAAAATACATTAAAAAAACTGGACAGCAGCAATTTACAGGTAGTCCCCGACTTACGAGCGAGTTCCGTACTTATGAGTTGCTCGTAAACCGGAAATTCGTACGTCGGAACAAGAAACACGTGTTCTCGTAAGTCCGGATTTTCGCTCGTAAGTTGGAACATTTATGGTAGCGCTACTACGAACACTCGTTTTTCATCAAAAACATTCATACTACTTCATAAACATGCTCAGAAACGTGTTTCCAAACGGTTAGCTAACACACTTTCATCTAAAAACACAAAAAAGTGCTGCATTTTTTACAAATTTACTGCTCGTTCGCCAGCTCGTAAGTCCGGGACCTCGTATGTAAGAGCGCTCGTAAGTCGGGGACTACCTGTATTCAGACTTATCTCTTCAGAATGGTAAGAATTAAACTATTTTTTCCCAAATTGAAGTTGTTCAAAGAGCTATCTACAACAGGTAAGATATTTATTATTAATGAACTTTTCACAAAACCCTACTTCAATGGATCTAAACTGTTGCATTAAGGTACATACGTGTCCATTTGTGTTTTAAAGCGCGGTGTAAAGACTTTGAAATATGTGGACGTTTCTCTTAAAGCTTTACAGATTTATGAATCCCCAATAATGCCCTTTAAAGGTTTCGAAAAGCCTTTTGTCTTTGTGTAGGACTACATCAGTAGTTTTTTTTTTCACATTTACAGCTGCACACAACTTTTACAACTAAAAAAACCCACCCAAGTCGAATATCTTGAAAACTATTCCTTTTCTTTTCTTTATAAACTCCCAGGTAGAAGACGTCTTGAATAAAGCCATCTGGCCATTACAAACTCCTCTCCTCCATGATGCCTCCTCCTGTGCGCGTGCGTGCGGTGAGAAGTGAGAAACCGTGAGCCGTGGGCCTGGTTGCGATTACGTGTTTACATCCACATTTGTGAGTCTGCTGCCTGCGAGGATGTGTGTGCGCGAGGGTGAAAGTGTGTACGCCGAGAGTTGTGAGAGTAAATAAACGCAGTGCAGCGGGAACTCACGTGGCGTTATTATCAGAGCTCAGAGAAAAGACAAACTGTTTTTTTCTCCCGGGTTTGATTCGCACCACCCTCTGCTCCTAATGCACACACACACACACAGGCCCCCCTGCCTGAAACACAACACATGGTTTTAATCAGGAGAATATTTTTAGCACTCCTGCTTTTCATAAAGGAATTCAAGTCATTGTGATTATTACAGTTTATTCCCTCGCATTATATTTCTGCATCATAAACTGACCCCCCCACTCTCAAAGTGGCCCAGGGCCCACTTCAGCTTCTCATTTCAGCCGCCTGCCTCTTGATTGCAGTGTGTGATCGCAGCAACTCTTTAAAACAGCCCAGATGCTACGAGCGACTCGCTTTGATGGTTCTTTGAAAGAAAAATCCACAAAATAAAGTTTGGTTTGGAGGCCGCACGTCGAACACACACACAAACGCACACACGTGCACAGTGCGCAAACTCAACACACTCACAATTTGTGGTATATACGCTGAGGCATTCTTTCTTCCTTCTCCTCCTGCTCCTCCTTTCTCACATGCATACACACCAAGTTGGACTCATTAATCTGGGCCGAATCAGGAAACCGCTCCAGTGAAGCTGGCTGGAGGCCCTGGGAGGGGTGGAATGGGAGGTGGAGGGGGGTATGGCGGGGATCAAAGCGAAGACGAGAACAGCAGACTCGCTGAAAAGAAGCAGCAGAGGAGTGGAAGAAAAGAAAGACGAAAGTTTTGAGAGAGGGGGGGAGAAAAGAGAAAGGAGAAAGGAACATTTTCCTTCTGCTCTTTGAGGTCGGAGGATACAGGAAGGAGAAGCTCTTGATTTAATGAACTGGGACAACTGAGTGTGTGCACGTGTGTGTGTGCACGTGTGTGTGCGTCAGTGTTTCCATCCTGACCCTTTAAGATGCATTTACCTGAGAAATAAAACTCTATTTGTACATTAAAATGTGCCTAAACGTGCATAACGCACAAACAAGCTACCGTATTTTCTGGAATATAGGTCGCGGCTTTTTATCATTTTTGCATGCCCTGCGACCTATATTCAGGTGCAACCTATTTATGGCTTTTTATAAAATAAGCTGATTTGTAATCATTTATTAACAAAAATTAAACTGAGACACACTCTTACAATAATGTCAGCTAACAAATATATTTTTTAGGTGTTTATCCTGCTAAAATTATTCATTTATTAAAGAAAAGTTCAGCTCAGACACATATTTGCTATAATTTTTATCAAACAAATAATTGTTTTTAAGTGTTAATCTTCTTAAAAGCCTTGCTGTGCGCTCCTGTGGCAGACATTTGCAGCAGAGCTAAACACGGTCCACATTTTGACGTAGGTGCGACCTATATTCAGGTGCGACCTATACAGGTAGTCCCCGACTTACGAGCGAGTTCCGTTACTGCGAGGTGCTCGTAACACGAAATCTCGTATGTCGGAACCCGAAACACGTGTCGCTCGTAAGTCCGGATTTTCGGTCGTAAGTCGGAAAATGTATGCTAGCGCTACTACGAACACCCGTTTTTCAACACAAACGTACATAATGGTTCATAAACATGCTCAGAACTTTGTTTACAAACGGTTAGCTAACACACTTTCATCTAAAAACACATACCAGTGCTGTATTTTCTGTACAACTTTACTGTTCGTTAGTCAGCTCGTAAGTCCGGAACCTCGTATGTCGATGCGCTTGTAAGTCGGGGACTACCTGTATATGGATTTTTCCAATTCTTCGGCAGTAATTGGACAATGCGACCTATATTCAGGTGCGACCTATATTCCGGAAAATACGGTACACACATTTGTGCACCCGCTTACACTAATGCACCCCCACCCAAAAAAAAAAACTCTGCAGGGAGGGTCGACAGTCCTTAAGAAAATATTCCCCAAAGCACTAATTAGAAAAACGATGGTGCTCGTTAATAGCCAGCTCATACACACACACACACACACACACACACTACCCCCTCTCCCCCCCTCCCTCCAGTCTGGCAGAGGAAAACAAAACAAAACAAAAAGATTCAGGCAGTGGGAGAAGAGAGTTTTCCTCTGGCAGGCCTGGGTCAGGGCCCTGTGTACCTACCGCAGCACCGCTCTGTCTCCCCGACCGAGCGCCTCCCCTCCCGTCCCCGAAACCCGACCCATCGGCCTCCTCCTGCAACACACACACACACCGACGTGCATGCACGCCGAGCCCAGAAGTGGCACATGTTCTTGGTTAAAAAGGTTCTGGGCTCCAAAAAGGAAAACCGAATCTTGGAGTTGTGCCTCTGCATTTGAAATAATGTGAAATAGGAGTCGTCGGTGTGTTTTTCCATTGCTCTCTTTTGCAGCGTCTCGACGTTACGGAGCGGTTTGAACGCAAACACACCTGCACTCCTTCACTCAATCAGTGGTGGTGATGAGTTCACAAACCAGTTTGTTCCCTCTTTGCTCTCGCAGCTCACTATAGCGGACGTCTCCTCTCGCTACAACTCAACCGGCCATTACTGAACCACACAAGCCCTTATTAAATGTATATATAGTCACGCTTCGGACCGGGAGACACGTTCTCACACACAAAGGCTCGACGGAGAGAACAGAGGGTCATGCAACGCATTCCTGCTGTGAAGGAGTGCAGGCTCAGGCAGGGAGGGAGACTGAAGCTATAGGCCGTGATCCAAAATGGCCTCGGCTTGTGTGGGCGGACGAGCGGAGTCGAACCCAGCACTCCTGCGTCTTGTTTCATGACACGCAGCTCTCCTCTCCTCTTGCGTGTGCACCGCTCCCCGTCACCCTCATTAGAAACGTCTTGCTCATGGTGACAGCGTTGTTGCAGCGTTTACAGCTCGTCATCGGAGTGTTTTTCTTGCGGCGTGGCCCGAGTGTCTGTGTGTGTGTGACGAGGAAGGCATGGAGCGGGTGTGATTGTGTGTGTGTGTGTGTGGGGGGGATTCTTCTTAGGTTTAAAGTGTAGAAACATAAAGTGTGATTCCAGATGTGTGATTTTTTTTTTTTACGGCTGGGATGACATGGGCTGTAAAGAACTTTAGAAGCGGGGGAGAAAAGGGAGGAGTTAAACACTCAGAGGGTTAAATGCCTGGGGGTTGAATCTAAAAAAAAGTTGAGGGGGTCTTTGTGGGGTGAGGAGGTCACAGTGGTGTTCAGGGGTTTGTGAGAAGTTAAGTATGGGGCAGTTTTTAGGGCCTTTGGGACTCCAAAACTTGAAGAGTGAGGAACAAGGTGGGAGGACCCTTAGCAAAAAGAAGTACTGTATACTTGAAGTTTAATTTATTTAGTATACTTGAGTACAAGTATAAGTATATAAAGTATACTTCACAATGTGTACTTGTAGTATACTATAAGTATGTAATTTTAATACTTCGTTATACTAGATTGGGACAATTCTAGTTTATAAAAAGTATACTTTACATTTTTAGTTCATTTAAGTATACTTAAAGCCCCACTGACATTATTTTTAAATTTTCATAAAATTGCTAAAAATATATATATTTTATCATTTAAATATGTTCGTTTTTGCAAACAAAATGATAAATCACTTTAATTTTGCTTTAAAAGTTATTTGAACTTCAAGCCGTGTTTAATCATGGGAAATCCGATTACACACGAACGCACCATCTGTGACGTCACACCGGGCAGAGCTCTGGGCTTGTCACAGTGCGCGGGTATGAGCAGCTCGACATGAAGGTAAGTCTGATACAGCATCAGACCTAAATTAGATCCTGTTGTTTCTTGTTCCATCACCCAAACTATTTTCTGCTTCCCAAAATGAAGACAAATAGCTCAAATCTTCACATAGATTGATAAATTCATCTGGTTTTAAATTGTCCGCTATTAAAGAGACCAGAGCCCTCTGCCTCTCACTACGTCACAGATGGTGCGTTCGTGTGTAATCGGATTTCCCATGATTAAACACGGCTTGAAGTTCAAAATCACTTTTAAAGCAAAATTAAAGTGATTTATCATTTTGTTTGCAAAAACGAACATATTTAAATGATAAAATATATATATTTTGAGCAATTTTATGAATAGTAGAAAAATCATGTCAGTGGACCTTTAAAGTATACTAGTAGTACACTTTTTATTAGACTTCCAATGCACTACGGTAATTGTGTACATCTAGTACACAATACAGTACTGTAGAGGGAATGATAGATTTTCATGACAATAAATAAATAAGAATTACACTCCTTCTGCTCAGATATGCTAAAGGAGAGAGTTTGGAGCTGTGAAATATGTGGATGTGAGAGCAGTGCGCTGTGTGTTCAGACATTTACGACTTACGTCAAAGAAAAAGTGACACTATTCATTCACAGGTTAGTCCCACTGAGATACGTTCACCTTATATTCTAGATGTTTTTACTACTTTTTTTGCCATCTTATTTTAATTTGTAAAATATATATATATATATTGTTTAAATCTGTATGCCTCTTTTATGATGGTCTATTGTTGTCGCTGTTGAAATCAGGTCTCTCTTGTAAATGAGTCCTCGAGGCTCAATGGGAGTAACCTGCCCAAATAAAGGTTGAATGAAAAATGTGTTGCAAAATGCAGCAGTGCAGCTCAATATTAAAAAATACGAGGGCTCATTTACAAGAGAGACCCATAGATCAGGGGTCTGCAACCTGCGGCTCTGGAGCCACATGTGGCTCTTTGGTCCCTCTGCATTGGCTCTTTCAGACTTTGCCCAAAATTAAAATAAAACGTTATTTAAATTATTGCCAATGACGAAAAGGCTAGTTTTAGAAGATTTCCTGTCATGTTCAAGTTTGTTAAGAATGGTAGAAATACTTTGTACATTCAACCTTTATTTAGACAAGTTAATCACATTGAGCCTCGGGGACTCATTTAAAAGAGAGACCTGA